>JAUTBT010038569.1:0-17578 GCA_032361225.1 Lepetodrilus schrolli
TGTGTGTGTGTGTGTGTGTGTGTGTGTGTGTGTGTGTGTGTGTGTGTGTGTGTGTGTGTGTGTGTGTGTGTGCAGTCTGACTTATAGTAATAATAATAATACTTTCAAACAATACATTGTATGATCATGACGTGTGAAATAAAATACCACTATCCGATCAACAGGACTTGTGTTCTAACTCCAACAAGAGTGCGGCTGCACCCTGCACACATGACGAGACTATACTGAAGGTAAAATTTAAAAGCACTGAATATGCCATCACTTTTTACATTATTTAAAGTCACTTGAAAATACGTTCAGAAAGCATATTACTTTTAACAATTTGCCGATGGCTTTCTTGAAAGAAATGGTGTTATCAATGCGTCAATGATGTTAAGATATGTTAAGATAAGCTGAGGAGGTTTTCCCAATTATTGAGTGCAATATATAATATTAATGGTTAAATTGTTGAATTGTTGACATAGTGAAACACTAATAAAATTACCTTATTACAAGAAATATTACACTTTAAGTTATGCATCTGCCAAAAACATATTGGTGTTTCTTCAAATTTTACCTTCAGTAAATATAAGTCTAAGTTGCATACATGACAGTAATATATAAGTATCAGTTGCATACATGACAATACTATATAAGTATCAGTTACACACACGACACTAATATAGATATCAGTTGCGTACATGACACTGATATAGATATCAGTTGCATACATGACAGTACTATGTAGATACATATCTAAGTGTAATTAACTAGGAAATACAGGTATTTCTAAATTAGTGGAAAATCTGAAAAGAAAATAATCATACTTGTCATTGAAGTATGGTTATATCAGAATATGCAATAACCTGATTAGTGACCTTTGACCTCTTGCAAAGATGATCTTGCCACTTTAACATCATCCAGCAATGCTGATTTCTAATATCACTTAACTGTGTTAATATATGTATTTGATTAAAGCCTATCTATATTATGTGCATTTCATTAGTAGATGAATTGGATCGCGAGAACATGACTAATATGTTATATATTAGCCTATTGGATTTTATTATTCTATATACTAGTAAATATGTGGTCTGTGTCGCACCCTGTTCTCACCAAAATACTCCTATTCAAAATAACACCCTAGATCATTTAAGCATGTCTAGATTACTGGAGAACTGGCTAAAGAATTTCAGGGGCTCCTTTCATATAAAGATAATACCAATCAATATAAGTTATATATTATTGATTTACTTTAACCCTCTGAGACTATGGATAGTCTCGTAGATATTTAAAAAATAATAATGATGATAATAATAGTGAAGTAAACAATGTCAATTTAATACTTATTAAGTATTTTATTTAATTCACATGAAATGGTTTTGTCATGGTGTTATCAGTTCATGTATTAACTTCATATATTATATTAAATCATATTGTTGACCGACTTTTCATGAATTTAGAAACTCCGCACATCCCATGCACCTGTCAGTGTCGTTTGGAGCTAGCTTCCTTGCTCGCAGCGGAGGTGTGACATTCTTAACCAATCAGATCGAAGGAGAATGGCAACGCCCCCTTCAGGTTTCCAGTGGGACCTTGACTTTTTCCAGTCGGTTAATACCATTCCTATCCATTGGTCGGTATCTGTAACCATTGTAATTGCACATATAGTAAACAGTCTAGCGTTCTCATCGGCGTGTCGAGGAATTGAATTATTCATGATTCATTCATTTCATAGTTATAATTATTAGCGGTCAAATGTCACTTGTGTGGCAGCGAGCTATAGTGTTTATGAACCGAGGTGCTTCATACCCGAACAAACGCAATAATATTATAGTAAAATAATATCAATATGTTTTGAATGTGTTGTTGAGAATGATTTGTTGACATACACATATTTTAATGGAATATGCCCTGTCCACTTTGCGTTCGTAGCCATTGAAGCTCGTTATATATTGACATAGTTGATTTTCATTTTGTAAATAGAGGTATTTATAATATTGTCATGAACTTATTGTAGGATGCCATCACGTATACATTCATGATTGATGGTGCGTACGTTCCTGATTATATCAATATTCCTGATCACATAGGCCTATAAAGCGGTTTAACTTGCAAATATTCCTTTAGCGTAAATAAAATAAAATACTAAAGAAAAATGATAAAGTGGAACTAGTTTAATAGTCTATGTCACACCTTGTTCTCACCCAAAATACTCCTATTCAAAATATCACCCTAGATCAGATACGCAAGTCTAGATTACTGGAGAACAAGGGTAAAGAATTTCAGCGGCTCCTTTCATATACATATTTAAACTATATATTTAAACTATTTACTTTCGCCCTCTGAGACTATGGATAGTCTAATTTTAATGTAGAGTTCCTCCAGGCTTTTACAATAGCGCATCATTGTCAGAACTAGTAATTTATAATTTAAAAAATCAATGAATAATTATTTATTTATTACTCTGAAAAGTTAATTTTGAACCGTTGAGTGTCCACCTTCCTTGTATAATACGCACTTCTATGCGCTATAGTTCCTGATCACGTGTCTACGCTACAGAAAACGTATCTCTGTTCATGGACATACCATTGTATAAATGTGTTGCACAATACAGACAGTTTAGTGTATTTTCTAGACAAACTATATTTTCTATAAAATAATCTTATTTTTTATTTTTTCATTTCCACTGCAATATTTAAATGGCATTGCCCTACTGGACAAGGACGGTTACTAGTAAAATTAATCGTAGAACTAGTCATTTAAAAAATATTATAACTGGATATCCTGAAGTCCATTTAATGATTTACATTTTTCTTTAAAAAAGGTATAACATTATTAACGACCATACTTTCGATGTAGAAGAATATTGTAACTGCACTCTGGAGCCTGTTTTGGTCTGCTTATGTTTTATTTTGTTTTATTTTTATATTTCCTTTAGCCTTCTCTTCTAATTCTTTGGCGATGTATTGGTATGTGTTCTAAATATAAATAAAATGTAAATGCTATTTGTTGTTGCTGATATTTTTGTTGTTTATTTTTTTCTATGTCACGTCCTCTTCTATCGCATACTCTTTAATGATGTTAGATTAGATTAGAGTCCGTACGTTTATTTCTCTAAATCTCTACTTGCTTGCAGGCAAGTGACGTGTACGCTACCGGTGAACTGATGTAGGTTGATGTAGGTCACATCGCCCTGGCGTTCTTCGATATCTATTTATGCGCAGTTGAAAATAATACAGGGTAAACTATTAGATCTAATATTTCTGAATGTAATGATCAGTGACGTCGTACAACTTGCATTACTGTTAGCTGCCCAGATTAACAAGCAGATCAATGGAGCACGGATCAGCTGGTTTATAATCCACAGGCAGGGCTGCAAAGCGTGCACATCTGTTTTATTTCTAGAAGTCTCGCGATCCACAAACTGACAGGTGTCATCAACGAACAATCATTGCAAGTAAATGTACACATGCACGGGTTTGTCGTGCTTTGTAAATGGCTCAATGGTGTGCAATATACAGCTTATATCACCCTGCAAACTAGGTTTGAATGCACGATGCACAAGCGCATGCAATCCAGTCTAGTTTGCATGTATTAGTGACGTAGACGCCAGCCAATCAGATCGTCGTATACATCCCTCCCCATCTAGGTCGCCGGCGATCAGCTGTTCAGGAGCGAGTTGAGAGACGGAATTCCGCCGAGTGCTTGGAGTTTTACCTGACAGCGAGTGTGGAACGGTCCCAATTAGGGGATCCAACAGGGACTAGGGCCAGTCCCCTTTTCTCACCTTCATGTGGTGAAGAGGTATGTAAATTAACCCCTATTTTACACGAAATCCGCGTTTTCCACAACCTGTCATATTCCTTTGTGTGTGGTAAACCGGCTCTCGATAGATCCCAGCTGGTCTTTCCTGAAGTAACTATACTTAGTCATCGCAATAATTGCTGAATTTTTAGACAATAAGATTTCATATAAACCATCTGTACACAATTCAGACAGTTATGGTTGATTAATAGTGTTATTTCTACGATTTAACCTTGATGTAGCGTATGTCGGACAAAGGCTTGGTATGACGCCATTTCCCAGAATTCCCTTCGGTTAATAATTCATGAGCTTCTAGTCCTCTACAGCAATATGCAATTATAATATTCAACTCGGCTAACAAAAGTGAGTTATTTTCCCTATTGCAATACAATAGTTTTGCCCCCTTATACAATATACTGCCTTAAAATTCATCGAATCAATTTTAAGTCGCATTTTAATTCTATGGTATAATATTATTGATCCAGTGAAATTTGCGGTCAGCTGATGGCACAATTCTCCCCTATATAACTATTCCATAGATGATCTCAGTGCTTATTTTTAGACGATGAGCGCATGGATTGGACCCAACGTCAGCTTATTACATATCTAATATATAGACATACAGTTTAGGCTACACATAATTAGGTAAGCATAGGGAAAACAAAGTATAAGCTCGCAATGCACAACCAAGCCAAGAACAATTAACATCGAATAGTGATTCTGCGAGTGTTATAATTTTATAATTCTAATATAGATGTCTTATTAAGAGGCTCTCCTACTTATATCCTAGCGCATATCGTCAGGGAACAGATAGTGTGCGTGCGTAAGAATCCCCAAATAATATTTATATGTATTCCAAATATGCTTTTTTATTATATGAATATCTCAATCTCTTTGGGAAGTTTCTTTGAAAATAATGTTGGTGGGTTTTTTTCTAGTATGAACGCAGTTTTAATATATTAAATATGGTACTTTTTATTTTGTTTATGTATTAGATGTGACGATTGCTGTAGCATATGCCCGTTATGTATTTCCCGTTTCCTTGCAAATGAAGCTACTGAGTGCGAATATTAGTAAGATTTTGGCGGAAAAGAGCAATCAGCTGGCGAGTTACGTCAGATGTCAAATTTCAAGGATGGAATATGCATTAGCGTTAGCGACTGTGACGTCACTCTCTGCATCGCTGAACTTGAAGAAGCAATATGCACGTGCAACAATATATTATTTAGTCAGATCGCGTTATTCACATTAATGTCCTTATTGTGACATTAATTTTCTAAGCTGCTATGTTTGTCGTATTTTTTCCCACTGACATAACATCCAGTCGTAATCTGTATAAACCTTTTGAACCAAAGAATAAAAAGGCAAAACGAAAACATACTACTTTATATAATAATGGCACTATATGCTAGTTTAATAGTGGGGCGGGTGGTAGCGCAGTGGTAGAACGTTGGACTTCGGAGCCAAGGGTTCCTGGTTCAAATCCCGCCCCGGGGCCCGGCATCAATGTTCGCGAAACTTACCTTTATGATGCGATATTGATAGGATGCGATGTCTGTAGAGTGGCCTTGTCAGTACCAGCCGATGCTCGCAGGTTTGCTGCAACATTCAGCGCTACGGATGTTCCGGGTTTCCTCCTGCCCTAATCTGACAAGTCGTGATATAAGTGAAAGAATCTTGAAAGCGACTCTAAACCCCAATTTAAAATAAAAAGAGAGAAAAAAAAGGGGTTTAATAGTCATTACGCAATTTTACTAATGCCACTATGGCAGTTTATACTAAGATATAGGTTACGTGTTATATGTTGTATCGTACTTCTATTAATATATAATATGATGGCGTAATAGCAACTGTTTCGTTACACGTGAATTGTGGACATAACTGATTTTTGTCTGATTTCTGTGATTGTTTATTTAGATTCCGAAAATTACGCCCTGTTTATTTAGATTCCGAAAATTACGCCCAAGTGGTGAGATACATACTTTATAAAACAGACGTTAGATAGAAGTACCGGCACAACTTAGGCGCCTGGACCCAAATTATGGTCGATCTGGAAACGGGTTATGGTCAATCTAGACTGTCGTCATAGCAAGGCAATTACCTTTTATAGAGACTTAGTATTCTCCACTGACCATGGATCAGTTGTCGGTGAACACAGCGACCGGATATATATATATGCCCGAAGAGGATTTAACTTGCTGCCGATTATGCAGTTTGAAGGGATGAAGATGCTCAAAACTGTTGTCTAAAAGTTACCGAAATGTGTATGTGGGTGATCATATATCACGGTTCATTACTATAACTGGACACCGTCATTGCCATCTGTTCAGTATGTACAAAGAATGTCGTACCATTTGCACTATAGCATGTTGGTAGTTCTTGCCAACACGTGAATAACAGTTTGTAATACAGGGTTCTGTGGAACGGGCGTAAGACTTATAATCAGATCAGCTAGTGTCGATACGAAACATTAGTCTGCAACATAATTATTTCCCTCTGAATCTCGGAGAATATACGTTCATTCTCACCATTACGCTTGCATGGTTGCCAACGCACGTACATGATGTGCATAATTTAAGACGAAAATAATGAAAATATACATGTATAATGAAAATATACATGGCCAATTGGCATACGATGTTTGTGTGTGGAGCATACATGCCCAATTGGCATACGATGTTTGTACGATGTTTGCAGCATACATGGCCTATGCTAAGGCTATTCTTCAGTACCGTTCTACCTTGACAGTTCGATTGTTTTGTTTTTTATCGAGTTCACATTTTCTACTGGTTCACCTCTTCAGATCAGACAGGTAGTCAAGAATTTACTTTAAAAGGGACAAAATAATGAAAACGGTTCATCCAAATCCTCGAGATCAAGATTCAGTGACTGCTGTTGTACGCTACGCCAAGCGGCCAAGGCTTCACTGGGCCCTATTGCTTGTGTTATAGTCATTCCACTGAGCTTTATTATTACCATTTCTAAATGGATTCATCCCATCTTAACTTTGAAGGTTTTGAAAAAGTAATTGTTATTTTTAATGACATCGTTTTATTTGAATCACGACGCCCTCACCAGCATATAAATACCAGAACTTATGTTTACTAGGGTCGATTGGCACACCAGGTGTGTTGACTACGGGAAAACTGAGTTCTATTCTGCAATACCTGACAGTGTTATTTACTGGGGGCACACGCAGCCACGGGCCGCATAGAGTCGGTTGCGGAATTACCGTCTAGTACTGGGGTTCGTGAACAACTGGGCCTCAGGTAGAACTTTAGCTCAGTGTTGGCAGACCTCCACCACGGGGAGAAAGAACAGTGCAGCTCACCGGCCAAGAACGCTGCTCTCCCACGCTCTAGATTGTCTCGACTACAGAAACTTACAGGCAGGCAGGTATGACTGCACGTCTATGATAAGGAAGCCATTGCCAGATATCTACATAACACTCTAAGTAGCAGTTATATGTATTTCGACAGGTGCGTAACTAGGAGATTGTGTGATGATGAGTTTTTGTGGGATAGATTGGCATAGTTACTACGGAGTGCCCTCCCTCGATTGCCGCAACGATGACGTATAATTCGGCTCCAGGATGGTGACGATTTGTTTTTTCTTGGTGAATTTCAGTAAAACATCTTGATTGTTTTATGGTTAAGCTACCACGTATCCTTGATTCGGCAGTAGCCTACCATCCGGTGCTCGCAGGTCGTTACTGCAACAGTATGTGCCATATGTGATGCAGGTTTCAGGAGACTGACAAATCTCACATTAGCGTAATATCTTAGCAGAAAATTAAAATCAAAATCTGCTATCATTACGTTCATAAATTAAGAAAACTATTTAAATAATCAAATAAAAGTTTCCTGTTCAATCCTTGCGTCGTTCTTTTCATTCATCACAACTCAAATATATGTACACAGTAAAGCCAAAATTGTAATTAAATCTCGCTTTATGGAAAAACCACTGAGAAAATTAATTCGGTTAGGAATAATTGCTTACTGCGGCTACGATGAAGGAACAGCAACTGTGGATATATATTAGGTCAGAGAAGATGGCGACCTCCATTGCGCACGCGCATGGTTGTCTAGTGAGGAATTAGGTCACGCTGACCTAGACCTTTGTACGTCTAGATACACGTACACGTACGTCTATACCATTCTGTGGGACATCATTTACTATACTGTTATACCCTCTTTCACAGATGTACACGCGCACCACCCACGCCAAGACAGACTTCACTTGGAAGGCTTAGCAGAACGCAAAGCAATGGTAAATATATACGAGACGAACGTCTTAAATTGTGATGCATGGGTTGGGAATGGGTTGTACTATAGTCCACTCAGTTTCAACGGCCAGAGGTGTCAATATACGGTCTAATCTCCGACAAACATGGATGATGTAAGCAAATATTGTCGTACGTATGGCTGTCCCGGGCCGTCATGATGTCACCTTTGAACTTCCATGTAGATGTATGATGGTCTTGGGACTTTTGGCCTCGTCGTCATGTATGGGTGAGAGATTTCCGCTGTGGCGTAAAACAATAATTTACTCACTCACTTTGGCCTCCAAAAGCTTCGTGTGACGTCCCCACGCTTGTCATTGTAATACCCGTGAAACGCAAGCGAAATCTGGATTCCCCGGACAACGCGGTTTATCGCCAATGATGGCAACTGCTGTTCCTGAATGCGTAACGATGCCTTTGGACTGCAGTGAAGACGTTCCGTCATCGACGTCTGTGGAAGTTAGATTTCCCACGAGGTCCTGTTACCGCATGATGAGATGTCAGCGCTCCTGTAATCATTGGTTCGTCAGTATCAGTCTGAGCATGTTTGCAACTCTGCAGATTTCTTCCTACAGTATACTAACAAGTGGATATACAATGTTCTGTACCATTTTAGCAAGTTGCGATGTGAGCAACAACATCTTGAAAGCGGCCCCTTTCCAAATTTAAACTTCGCACACCAATTTACTCTGGTTTCGGAGATCCCCGTGTGCTCTAAGTCAGACAGTCCTCGGGAGACCTATTTTTCTGACCCCAACAAACCACGTGGAGTTAACATTGTAAACCATGTTGACCAACAATGTGCTAAATCCATTTGGCAGGCATGTTCTGTACGTGCAAATTGTCTTTCATCGAGGCGGTCGGTGGGTTATATGAATTCATTTGCTTGTTAGGTACACTGGTATTACACCTGGGTATTGTAACACAGTTGACAAATTCAGTAACATTTCTGTAGTCAAAATGGTTATCTTAAACATTGTTCCTAGCATACCTTGAACAAAGATGTGTGATACAGGTTTTCCTATACCAGAACAAACATTTATAACACAAATCAAACTTCTGATAAACATTTGTAATACAACTATGCCTCGGGACAAACATTTGGGATACATTAATGCAAGTATTCCTGTACCATAACAAACATTTGGAATACAATCAAACTTCGGACACATTTGTAATACAATGATTCCAAGGACAAATATTTTAGATGGTTCTTCCTAGACCAGAACAGACATTTGTAATACAATCAAACTGGACAAACATTTGTAATACAAATACCTTTGGGGTACATAAATGCCTCTGACGAACATGTAGCTACGAATAATGATTCCTAGGACGAACATTTGTGATACAGTTGTACCTTGGAGAAGTTCTGCCGCCGTTGACATTCCAGAAACACACTTCAGAATGGATTAATGCATTCACAAGAACTTTGAAAACGTGACACACTGAAGACAATCCTTTAGGTTACGGCCTTGTGACAGGCGCCATCTTGCCGTAGATATTGATAGTAGTCGAACCAATCTTCTTTTTTTCTGTGGAATTAGATCGTATGTTCTAGTACTTAAAATACTAACATCTTCCCTTTTGAAGACGGATTATCAAAGCATCATATGTTATGTCTCAACTCAAAGTATGTATGTTGAAGCAGTAAATTTGTTCGATGAATTGTTTGGCATTTAGAGTATCTTCAATGCATAGAGGCACAACTAGAATAAATATATACATTGTGTGTAGTTTGGGGCAGCAGCAGGGACATACCAGCGAGTCCTACATATAATTGAGTGCCCGAGTACTCGTCTTCATTGGACTACAAGGAAGTTGACTTGATCGGAGGAGAACGAGTATTTATTTCCACTGAGTATGATATAACTTTCAGAACACGAGCTAATCTATCATCTGAGTACTTGAACTTGGCACGAGTGTATATTCGAACGGGTGTTATTCGTACGGATACAGTAGATATATGTGGCGCCCACTGTCTCTGTACTTTATTAGGAGTTAAAAGTGCGTTGTACGTTTTTCTATCTATGCCATCCCATCAGCTGACGCCAATACCGTGTCCATAATGCTTCTGTATATCGACCAAGGCGGACTCTATAAGTATCAATGATTATGCTTTCCCCGAAACCAAACCCAACCGCCTGGACTTGTCCACAAAAGTTAATAAATATTTACGTGGTGTGCCGTCCCCCAGTATATGCAACTGCCCTGGTTACGTTGAATCATATTACGCCAGCGTGCGCTATAACGGGGCTCCGAAAACAGGTCGGGTCGGGACATATGTTTAGGAGACCAAACAGTAAGGTCAAGGCCGTTCTGTTTACGCTGTGAAGACTAGGAGTAGGAATGTAGCAAAGTCCTCGCGGGCTCTGTCCCTGTGCTTTCCTTAATTTTTTTGGGAGAATTACATCGTTGTTGTATTCTTGGATTATTCGATGGACACTAGGGTAAGGACACAAGTCATTATTTCTTTTTAGAAAGCTCGTGTTTCTTTTGTTTCGACAGTCGAGTGAAAACTAGTGCATGTAGTCGAGATGTGAGTCACGCGAGAGTTCAATCAGCTGGTGAGCCTGGTCTAGAACTGACCAAGAAATGGTCAATATGACTGACTTGGACATAGCTTTTTGCATTACATTTATTATGGTACGTGGGTCTCAAATCGACAGACGCGAATTTGTACTTTAATGTACACAGTCCCGTGTTGAGTACTAGTATCATTTGACGCGTTCCTACTATACCTTGGATTGTTCGTGAGAGTTGATGATAGTGGATGCTTCTAAATCTTAAATTTTACGACATGGCAGGTTTCCTTCATCATTTGGTAATATTGAACAACATGTGGTTGATTGGACAGCTATAGCTGTATGGTCTCACTGTTCAAAGGGTTAAATATTTATTGGGAGAGTTGCACTGCCCTTTGGAACTGTTCAAGCTCTCTGTGTTATTGTCAGTATGGTGGTGATCTCGAATATGGACAAATACCAGCTTTACTGGTGTCTTTAAATCTTCATGATCCCATTGGAATTATTGTGTATGGAAAGTATGTGGATGCCTTAAAACAAGTACGGTGTTTTTGATCCGAGTATAATTTAGACGATACTTCAAGTAATGAGTGACTCGTTGGATGACCCAGTTTCAACCGTTCTACAGTAAACAAACAGTCTCTTGATTCTGTTATGAGCACGTTTGTTCATGGTCAGAGTATTGTTCGTTATTATCTGACCCTCATCTGACCGGACCGTACTGTGGTCAGTGTAAGCGTAATACTGACGTATAGATTGTGTATAGATTTTCGTTTGCTAAATGTATTCTTTTCGACAATGAATGTAATGATACAATGCTCTGTGGTATCGTATCAGATTCATGGTCGGTGTTCAGACACGTGGTTTAGATTGACTCCTCGGTGTAAAAGTTCCATATCCAGTTACGGCAAGTCAATGACAAATTTACGATTGATATTACTTCGAATTGGATCCACACCAATACAACTTCTGTACACATCAATAACTTATCTGGCGTCATGTTTGCTTATATGGCTGCATCATTTTGCACGAGGCTCACGTTATGCACGTGGCGCGTTCAGTACGTGTGTCACCTGGTATTAATGGATCTGCCGTATTGGCTGCCTGGTACATGCGTTCTGACATGGAGCACGTGTTCGATCGTCCAATAGTCGTATACCCAGTTGAGTCACGTGTATAACTGACTACATTTATAGGATATGTTCTATCATTTGGGGGAAAACTCTACTTACAAATAACATTTACCTTACATTTTAGACTATTTCTTATTAATGGGAGTTATCTACTCATATTATCCTATTTCGTTTTTGATGATGTCGGATCCATGATATTATCAGGAGTATTTCCCTTTGTCACATTGGGCTATACGCATACCACAGATATGCATATAGCACGTGGGAGTAGCTACAAGGTACTGAATAACCGCTATGGGTCTTTGACCGCCGTAGGGCCCATCCTGTAAAACGTGTGGTAAGAACGGCAAGGCCATTTCCTCGTATTGCGTAATAAAGCTATCTACGAAACTGGAAGTAAAACCAAGAGCGTGGGTGGTAAGAGTTCTCTACTACAGATTATACCGCGTTGTGTTCGTGGTGTGATCGGGATATACACGTGATATGAAAAATGATATGTAGGTATGAACTGATATTAATGATTTATCGTTTTGGTTCGTTGTGTTTAAATCTATTCGTTTTTAAATATTGTTTTTCTATGTTCTACCATGAGAGAGAGATTGTATCTTGCTGGCTTCCCTCGAGGACGATTTTTCCAAGAATATTTGGCAATGATGATTATTTTTTTTTTATTGTAAATCGGTATATTTCATTTACATTCCATATTTGCTGTGGACATCTAACTCTAAAATATCTCATGATCTGAGAGATTGTAATCGCTATATTGGAAGATGTAGTCTTTCGACGTCACTGCAAACCATTGTAAGTCTATTTATGGTATAGCAGTGAACAATTCAAGTAGATGTCGAATGTGTGATGACTAAGTCTACGTGTCAAAATGTTTAGAAATGTTATAAATGCTGTCGAGTTGAACCTAAAAACCTCCTTCAAACTTGACAGTGCAGCATATATAATAATTGTAAAATTTGAAGTAACACTGAACATGCCATCACTTTATTTTACATTATTTGAAGAAATAATACTGACTGAGGATATTTTCATAAAGCATATTATGTTTATCAATTTTCCGATGGCTTTCTTAAAAATAGTAATTGTGTTAATGATGTCGGGTACTGTGTTGGAGCTGATGTGGTTAAACCCATTATTGAGTGCAATGCATGCAAAATGATTAATTGTTAAAATGAAACACTAATTTAAAAAAATATAACAAAATACTTTACGCTGTCCTCTATTACTTTTTCTAAAAGATTTCGCAAATATTTTATGCATTATGGTTTTGCTTGAAGTTCACCATTCTTTTCAACAAAACAAAACTTGCTTACTTTTCAGTGGCTAGTAACCCTCGAATATCACAGTTCTAAGCTTTATAGATTCAAAATGATCGTATTCCAAGAGATACTACGCTTTTAGTTATGCATCTGCCAAAAATATAAATACAGGTGTTGCTTCATATTTTACCTTCAGTATATTTTCAGTAGCAGACTATTCTTTATAAATACTAGAATGCGTGATTGCCATCGTACAACTCGTAGATAACATCCGGACATTATGTTCAACTGACACAGATTTGGTCGGGTTTCATTCGGAAGAACTCGGTGAACTGTGGGAACGACACAGGCTGTGTTCGGAATGTTACGCTTTTTGTTGTGTTAAGTTCTTTTGATTCATGCGAGATAAAAGGCAACATGACAGAACTATGTATAGACACTTTTATATGGCCAGCGAGTAACCAGGCGTTTGCACGTGATGTTAAGTACGCATGTACTGGCGCTATATTCTTCTGCATGGACAAGAGCGCGTGGAACGTCCCAATGTACTGGTAAAGTTCATGAGCATGTTTCACCAATTACAAGACCACAGTCGACGACGGGATGGCAGATCTACAGCATTCCGAGTAAATGGCACCAAGCAGACTGTCATCTGAACTCGCGATAGAAAGTAACAAGACAAATGTCTGCATGGTAAACAGCATCTACTGCATGTATATCTTGTCAACTTTCGACCAAAACAATTTGGGACAAGTTTAAAGAAAGCAAGTACTAAGAACAATGTCATCGTGGTAATAGCTCGCGTATAGGCTACATCCGGTATAAAGAGAACTAAAATGATTTGGGCCAAGTTTAAGAAAGAAGGATTTCAAGGTTTAGTACATTTCGTGAACAGCTGTTAACTGCTGACACGGTTGCATTGAAGAAATTTGCAATCGCCAAAAACTAGTTATTAGAATTGGTAGAGGATGCAATACGAGTAGTCTGTGTCAAAGAAGGCCGACGTGGACATCCGACAATAATATTAACATGTCCAGTTTCACACAGAGCTTCCACATTATTCAATGGGAGAAGTTCAAAGTGCCAATGTATATCCGGTCGTACTGCTGACGTCATAGTTGCCATGGCAGTCACGCTTAATATGGCTCTCGTTACGCTTCATTGCAAGTCAATGGGTTAACGCCGTTATTGAAGCTATTAACCCCGTGGTGTTGATCACCTGCCGAGACGCGAAGTAAACATTGCGAAGGTCGGCAAATTATCATATGTAGTGGCTATTACTGCAGAATTTGAAGGTGGCGTTTTAGCAATATCATCATATTGGCAGTCTGACAGCGCCATCATCATCATCGAGTGGTGTACTTCCGGTACAGAAGACATATTTTGCGTAGATACTGGGGGTGTATCTGGTGATGGTGATACGTTGACATTGTTCTGTGTGTTGTCATTGGATACGAAGCTGGATGAAGAAACTGGAGATACTTTTGATACCGGTATATGTTCTCATTAAACGTTATTTTGCCTGCGACATTCATGGACATTGTAGGAACAGCGACAGTCAACTGAAATTTTACCAAAATGCTTGAAAAGTAGTCGATATTATTTATAGTGTGATAGCGTATTCTGGATGATCCGAAAGAATAGGTCCGACTTTGTTGATAATTAGTATCCTAATCACTATAGTATACCTCAATGTCCAGGAGTATACTTGTCCATGCTTTGAATAAGCACTTGCAACTAGGCAAGTGGCTTAGTTCGATAATGTCTCTGTTCACCCAGCAGAGAATGGGTACCCGGAAGGATGAGATGCACATGTGAATGCTAACCTTGAACGGCAGCTTGGGTTGTATACTCCCCAGGGAGTTGAGAAGGAAATTGAGTGTACACTGATCCATTGACCGGTGTAATAATGTAGCGCTATGAGCTTGCTTTCGAGCGGCATTTAAGAATTTACTTAGTAAAATGTTTTTGACAATCCCCGTGCTAAATTTAGTAACAGTGTCATTGTTAGTGTAACTCTCCAAGATGGAGATTTAGAAGTTGATCGAATGTAAACATAAAGGTAGCATACGGTTTCACTAAACAATAGTTTCTGTTTTCGTTCAACGCACAAGGCATACAAAATCACGGAAAGCACATTTTGTTTGTTTGCCGTGTTCGTTGGGGTTTAAGTTGCATGCATATATAAAATAGGTATGAGTAGTGCATGCAGATGGCCTATAGCGCGCATGTGGGTCAAATTCTATTTTGAGACGTATACTGTTTAAAGATTATGTTGATGGCCTACACGGTGACATGTTCCTGACTGTTGTTTTATTTACGTACTTCAAGTTGTATCCCGATCTATCACGTGTGTGCCATGCTGAACAACGTGATTCTCTGAATCTGAATCGAACAGAAATTTAAGCACACGATCCGTATTAACGGCGTATTAAGATTTCATCAGGAGTTTAGTTAACCCAAGGCCTAGCACTGAGCTATTACCTGAACCTGGTCAATTCTGGAAAATTGATGGAAATTCTAAAAATAGACCTGACCTACTTACACGCCGATTATTCTATGTTTACGTGTACAGCATGCATCTGGACATTGACAGAGTTGTGCTAGCATATCATCTTGCACGAATAAAGTCTCCTCTACAAATGGAGTAATATTGTTTTCAAGTATCTTCCACATGAACTGATGTATGCAATGCATGTAAATAGTATGTACACGCATATGTTCATAAACACTGTAACAGCCATTATGCACTCCCAGGTAGTCCTAACAAAATTGCCATTACTATTGTATTGTGATACATCGAACAGGAACCCATGTTCTCCCATGAGATGTATTTGCAGACAAAGTAGCCTCTGTGTTAGTGCAAAGAAGAAAACTGCTTGGAGCAGTGAACAAGAAGCATGCTGGCGGTATTGAAGATGAAAACTATTGAGGATGTTTTCCGGCCCAACAAGTCATTTTCAAATTAATATTTACTCAAATCATGTTTTCTTCATATGTTTATGGTGCATACCTCTAATTCAACTATTAATTAAACATAGTGAAGATATACACATGCAAATTAATAGTTTAGAAGTCTTATTACTTAATACTAAATAAGGCATCAAGACTCTAGTAGTGGTCGAACCCAAAAGGAAACGTCCATCGGAATCTTTCTATAACATACATATTTCTATTCTACACACTTCTAGCTTTCCAACGATGTACAATATGGTTATACCTCTTTCGGGGACCAAATAATCCTAAAAATAAGGGTCCGTTTCCTGGCCCTTTAAGTACTAGTAATGTGAATGGCGAAAAATGTTAGCGAATTAAAATCTTAAAGTCTAAGAGCAACGCGTTAAAGTCGTTTTATGCTCGCTAACATTTTAGGATTTACAGTATGTAAAATACCATGGTATTTAAAAAATCTATTTATCTAAGTCTATTGAGTTCAGAAATATGAATAGCCCATATTTAATAATATATGAGCTGTTTATAACTGGATGTGTACGTGCCTGACTCAAGGGTTATTGACTTTACCTAGTTAGATTATGACGTAATGTTCGCGCAGCAGACGAGGTATATTCCACAGGTTAGCTGTGTCCAGACTTCATTGATGAAAATGAATCCCTGTTCTGGTGTTTTGCACGATTTCTAATTGCATATGAAGGTAAATTAGATATACTGCATGTTCAAATAACGTGTCTATTAACTGTAGTCAGCTGCAAAATCTCTGCTGTGTATCTAATTGTCTGTCTCGAGTCAACGTGTTTACATTTGAATACCGTACTTGTGTTTCGTCACTATGTACTAAATCCATACATTCCAAGATCATTACATATTCAAACAAGGATGTCGTTGACTTAATATTATATATTTGAGTATATGCCGGTGAACGCCTCATACATACATTGTAATAACAAATGTCATTAGGCAAATATAGAGTGTTTTTGTATTGTCATCCGCGTCCTATTATTTATTATTTTGAGAGAATATTAAATAAGTTCTCCCCAGGTAAAATCTAATTAAGCCGTGATCACAATGTGGTGAGGCTTAGGCTGGTTACGCTCAGATTGGGTCTCATAGAAAGTAAACAGATTATGTAAAATACCATGGTATTCATGAAACATCACCATTTAAACATCTATATATCCAAGTGTATTGAGTTCAGAAATATGAATAGCCCATCTTAAATTTTATATGAGCTGTTTATAACTGGATGTGTACGTGCCTGGCTCAAGGTTTATTGACTTTACTTTCATAGAAAGAGATCCATCTCCCCAGATACACAATACTAGTCATTGGTCAATGCGGTCACTAACCGTTGCTAACACAATGCTAACAGATTCCTATTGAACTGTTAATTAGGCCTACCAACTAACCGGTTTTATCACGAAACGAACTGTCATGGAGGTGCGGGTGTTAGCGCAGTGGTAGAATGTTGGACTTCGAAACCATAGTTTCCAGGTTCAAATCCCACCCCGCGAGCCCGGCATCAATGTTCGCCAAAGTTACCCTTCTGACACGATATTGATAGGATGCGCTGTCTGTAGAGTGGCAATGCAGTTATAATCCTTGGTCTTGTCAGTACCAGCCGATGCT
>JAUTBT010038580.1:0-17576 GCA_032361225.1 Lepetodrilus schrolli
GGCCCCCGGGGCGGGATTTGAACCTGGAACCTTTGGCTCCGAAGTCCAACTGTTCTACCACTGCGCTACCACCCGCTACTAGATGATAACCATCTGATCCCTTTCTCAGCCTTTCTCATATTACGATAGTTCGCACACGTATAAACGAAAAAAAACACAAGAACAATATTGGTTGCAGCAGTATCATGATGGGTATATTTGTTTTATGCGTCCCGTGTATGGATCTTACCCCCGGGCCGCAGACGCATAAAAACACATATACTCTGAGAGACACTGCTACAACGAATTTATCTTGCCGAGTTTTTTCAATCTGCCGGTATGTTCCAACCTGCAGCTGTAAAATAATGAAAATAAATTGAAATGAACTCATTTATTGCAAACGTGATAGCTAAAAATTATATTATAATTGTTATTAAACTATCAAATTCCAAATGTATTTGTCTGTACATATTTACATTTATCATCCAATGGATACTAGTAGTTGAATATGGACATTATTTACACTGTTTTAACCATTTGTTACTAACAAAAATATGCCGAATTTTGCCAAATGTTATGTGCATACATATTAAATAATATAGTATGTTTTAAAATTGTACCAATAACCCTTGAACATGTAGGTTTATGAGAACAAGGCAGTATACAGACATTTCGCGTATAATGCTACTTTACCTGACTAATAGCTATGCAAATTAGGGAGATATTTTCACATGACGTCAATTTCATGTGACCTCATGCTACTATAGTAAACAAGATGACAATTATGATCTGAAACTACTAGTATGTGTTAATCGACGACATTTAGTATATTCACAAATTGTAATAAAAATGAGAATTGTTTTTAATGTTGTTATTTTTTCCTTTTGTGTATTTATCAATGAGTGAAGCGCTTTACAATTTACTTACCTGTATTCCTACACGTAACATTACAATCTCGATTCACACGTTGATGTTTTCTTCTTATAGAGAATTATTTAAGCTTGACGTTAGATGATAAAAAGATTATTATCCTCGTGTTTTTAGATATCGCCTGTATCCTGCATTTAGGGATAATATCTACGCTGAAGCTCGTCTAATACAAAAAGTATCCCTAAGTGCAGGATATTGACGATATCTAAAGACACTCGGTTAATAATTTATATTTACGTAAAGTATTGTAATTCAGTCAAATGTGCAGTCACTTATCAAGTCGTCATGAGTTAAGTCCCCTGCGACAGCAGTTTCATCCCTGATTGTATGCACTCGAATATTTTAGGACCGTTTCGTATATTGGAAAATATATATTATTTGTGTATTTCATTAATTTTTCTAATTATGTCGAAACACATCTGAAAATTCGTTATCACATCAAAATCGTAACCAATGCAAAGCTCAATGTCGAATTAATTCAGTGCTCTATTGCTACATACATGACCAGTTAATTACGAATTGTTATGTTGCTGTTTCTGTTTATAGAAGGAGGAAAACCTGCCACAAATATTCATCGAGACTTGGGTTCAATGGGTGCTCTTTCATTACCTACGATGGGTTTTTAGATTAGAATATCAGATGTTGCTCGTGGATTTAACAATCTAAGATGGGCCTTTACATTTTTATATTAAATTTTCTATTAATTTATTTATTTATTCATAGTCAGAAGGATTGTGTTCCAAGTCATCCTCCCATCCTACACAAATCGCCTGAAATACTGTGAGAAATACTTTTTACGACCATTTTTATGATCTTTTACGTTCGCTTCAATCATTTTAAATACCAACTTTGTCGATTTTGTGTTATCGATTTGTACATTTCTGAGATAAAAAATAATACCAAATTTAACGGTTATATGATCGAGAAACAAAGTTTCCGATTTATATATAATTCGTGAATACGCTATATTAATTTATTGGCATAGTAGTGGTGCTGAAATAGTATGGATGTATAAGCAAACGTAGCGTCATACAATACAGTGTGAAAAACAACGCACTCCATGATTCAGTGCTGAACAAAGCATACGCCGAAATACAAATTGAGCTTCACTACTATAACATTATGGTATGTACAACTATGGCCTATTATGTATAGATGGCCTAGCATGTAAAACCATGGCCTAGTATGTAACACTATGACCTACGAAATATGTACAACCATGTCTTATTATGTAATAATGGTATAATATGTAACCTAATAACCTAGTATGTACATAGGCCTAGAACATAAAATATTGGCCTCGTATGTAAAACCATGGCTTACTATAATGCAATCATGACCTAGTATTTATGTAATCATAGCCTAGTATCTAAAACCGCGACAATGTACCTAAAACCATGGCTTGGTATGTCAAACTTTGAGCTGGTATGTCGTCTGAGCATCTATTTCTGAATAAATGACGTCGGATATACCAAGATGTAAACATCGCATGTCGTCAAGATATTAATTTTCTTACATATTTACATAAGTTTGTTGTATTCGTCAACGATACATCTCGTAACATACCATGTTGGAACAACAAATGCTTTATTGGTTAGTCGTCAGCTGATTCATTAATCTGTTCATCAGCTAATGTTCATGATATTTTCGGGACATTAAGTCGATACTAAATAGAACATCGTGTACTATCCTCTATTTATAGGAGCCAGTAAGGATAGGTTAGCCTCAGCGGGTGAAAGTAAATAGTTAAAAAAATATAAATGTTATAATTTATTCAATTTGGTATTAGTTTGTATGGAAATAGCTTCCGAAATGCTTTACCCTCTGTTCTACAGTGATCTAGACTTGCTTAACTGTTCTAGGGGGATATTTTGAATAGGAGTATTTGGGTGAGAACAAGTTATGACACAGACTAAGGTTGAGCCCAATCAACCACATTTGGATAGTTACTGTAATCCGTAGACTGGTTTTCTGTATTTTATACATTGTTTGATGTCGTTTATCGTCTATATCATCGCAGCGCAGAGCACATGTGGACAGGAACCAGCTATATGGAACTTATAGCTATAAATAACTTGTATGCAATCTCGAGAAAGCAACGGCACTGAATTGAAAAATACGAGAAAATGTTTTTTCTAAAGTTCTCAGCATACATCGTTAATTTATATTTTGTTTATTTTAAAGATTTAGTTAAAAGCATGCACTACAACATGCACACTAATATTTGCTCTATTAAAAATAAATCAATGCAAAATCAGGAGATAATAAAAATCATGTATTCTATAACTTACGCCGTAATTTTGCTAAAGGATATGCATATTGTAAATACAGTATAACATACAACCGTCCACGATTTGGACATCCATCCATGTCTAAACATAAAATACGCAAAGGAACTGCAGTTTAATGACATTGTAGCATGCATTTCGTAATTGCTTCCGAAATTGGTATCAGTTTATATCTATCGTGCCACAATGCATAAACGAATTCTTAATTATGATTTTCATAATTAAAACGTGCTTGGCGTGTGTTCTCTAACGCGACCTGTTCGTGACCACCAGAGTGTCATTAAATGCAAATTAACCGATATAATTTTGTTGTCAACGTCTGGAAATTACGGTAAAAGTACATTTATAATGTGCAATGTGTAGAAGCTGTTTGAAACGTGGCCTTTGAATAACGACAACAAACACGAATCCAGCATCGCTTGATTTCTTCTTCGCGGCCATGTTGAAAATTCAGCTTTCACTAAAGTGTGAAGTAACTCGGCGACTCCGTACAGTGTCATATTTATTTCTTTTACGCGAGGTTTGGTTCATTGTTAAATTTAATTAATCCGCCGATGTTTCGCAGGGTGATGAGTATTATAACCACCTTGTAAACTCCCAGTACGGTTGAATCACGAACAATCCAAACAGACCATCTGATAAGGTCAAACAACGCATAAAACAGTAACCTCAACTGTTAAATCCTATCTAGGGACGAATTCTAAATGCTCTATAGCATGAAAAGCATTTGAATTAAATTTTGCTCGAATATAATATACCCTGTGGAGTTCAACTTAAAGAGGCAAGATCATACTTGCAAGTATTTTATATATTTTTTTAATATTTCTTTTTCTTCTAAATAATATTAATATTTAATATATAAAAAAAATCCAAACTGTAAGACACTGTATCGCCAATGCAAAGGAAGTATTTCCCAACAGTGCTCTGTTCTAAATATAGATTTCGCGCGGACGTCGGACAGGACAATTTCGTGTCCGAGGCAGTCCAGGATAGGCCTGTGTCGGGTCTGTTTTATGGAAGCGTGTAGGCCCTGTATACTTCCCTATCACAGATAAAACCCAAACTCAGAGTGGTAAGATGTCATTTCTTTCATCATGCATATGTCGATTAAGAGATCAGCGACACCAGCTCACATCAAACACCCAGAAAGAAAGTCACTGCTGTCCATATTATTCTCTGTCATGAATCAACATCTCCTTGTCGATAGATTAACCAGAGAGACATTGTAATGTATCGTGAGTTCAATTGTTGTTCTTACACGGCAATTTAACCAGCTGGTAGAAAAAAACCACTACTAATGTGAATGCATATCTTGGTTTTTGTGAGGTGGATCTGTGTACACATAAACCTGTGATGTCACAATTTGTTCTTTTAGAATATGCAATAACCCCGATAGTGACCATTATTCCTTATGCAAGTATGATTTTGCCTCTTTAACACGACTTTCTTTTCAATATCTACAACTAATTAAAACTACGACAGGCTCTCGATTAAAAATTCCGATTAATCTCCCTTTGAACAGACCATTGTAATACACGTGACCAGCAATAAAGACATAAATCAAGAAATATCATATAATTAGTTGCGGTCAAGCAGTATGTCTGATGCCACCGCTATTATAAGCTCCATATTTGGCATGGTCATGAAGGCACCGTAAATAGCGTGAGAATGCCTCGTGACATTTTCCCAATGACGTATTTCATATAGATAAACGATCTGCTTGGATATCTGTGCACATATAGTAAAGGTTCGGTATCATTCGACTTTTACACATCCTCGGGATGTTCGTGATCTATTTAAGAATGGATCGAACGTACTAGTATCACAATCACGGTAAATATTAATTGCTTCTGAAAATAATGTACCAAACTATCTATACGATTTGAGCATGCATTATTTGTGCACTATTTGTGTATTTAAAAAAAAACACTATTACATTTTTTTACATTATATTTTTCTTTTTCTTTTTTAAATATAATAAAATAACTGTTTGCATATATATATATATATATATATATATATATGTAAATTTGCAGCATCAGTGCTGCTATGCCTCATATGTAGCTTCGCCATGTATATTAAATACTATTAGAATCATAATACTTGGTTTCAATAAAAGAGGCGGTATTTAAACAACTAAAAAAAAAATACGTGTATTTTTAGAAACAAGTAATGTAGAAATATTGAGGAATTCGTTTAAATTCGGTTACTTCTTTCGGAATCGAATTTAGCTTGATGCATTTTCATTTCAATTGAATGCCCATTTTATTAAAAAGCTTAGAGCATTCTTTTCAGACTAAGATATAAAGTTTAAGTGACATGCAAAAGAAATCCATCTATATTAAGCAGCTATTGGAAATGTCTTCTGTCAATTATGACCGTTCTAAACCTGGAAACAACAAGATCAGCACTGGTATCAAAGCCATGTATTAACAGATAAAAATCTGGGACCCGTTGCACAGAACAGTTGTGGCTACAATTGATTGTAAGTACATTTTTCGGAGCCCGCTACAAATGTAAGTCTGGTTGCATTGAACAATGTTACGTTACAATAGTCTTAACTAACCATATTTTCAAGTATTGTAGCGATACGAGTGTTTATATGCAATTAACTTCAAGTTGTAGCGGGTTCCGAAATTTTAACTCACAATCCATTGTAGGTACAACTGTTCCGTGCAACTGGCCCCTGGGCACTACCGTACTGCCGTACGAAAGAACGTAACTCTAATGAAGCCTAACCTAAGTCACACTGAGAGTTACTACAACTTACGACATATTACGACCGACTACGACTGGAAATCGCAAGTAATTGTACAAAACTCCACAAGTCTTGGGTGGTCTTGGACTGACATGGGCAGTCGCACTATCCAATTCGGTCGTAAGGAGGTTTTTGATCTTGTTCAAAAACCTGGATGCGACCTCATGGGTCGTAGTTGGCCGTAGCTGGTCATAGGTAGGATTGCAATAGTCGTATGATGATCCTGCTACGTCCTAAGTGGTCTTACGTTGTCGTGGTTGTTCATGGGATGTTCCAGTCTCAGGACTATTCGCACGACTTGTCGTAGTGCTGCATGACTACTCGCACGACTATACGTGACTAGTTACACGACCAGTCGCAACTAATCACGACTAGTCTTGGCGAGTACGTTTTTTGTTGTTTGGATTGGGGTTTTAAGTAGCTTTCAAGATTCTTTCACTTATATCACGACTTGTCAGTTTATGGCAGTAGGAAACCCGCAACATCCGTAGCGCTGAATGTTGCAGTAAACCTGCGAGCATCGGCTGGTACTGACAAGACCAAGGATGTGGCGAGTACGGCAAATTCCTCCAGATCTTGCGACCAGTCGTGCTATCAGCTACAAGTCGCAGACTGCCCTAGGTCACACGACTGACTAGGTCGCGGGTAATCGCAGCTCCAATGTGACAGGGGCCTAAGGTCGGGTTGGCCTAGAGATGGTCCCTGCGGCTCACCGTGTGGGACAACAGCTGTGGCTAATCCGTGTCAAGGAACCATTCAATAACCAGAATATATATTCCTGTGGTCAGTTGATGGCAGGAGAGTATCTTCCTGAATTATTTGTGTATATATCTATTTATTCCTTTTTTTCTGGCAGTTTATTGCAGGAGAGTACATTGCGTGCACATTTAACAAAACATGTTATGTAAAACTGTGGAATATTAGATCCAGTAGGTGCATACATGTACCCGAACATATTCAGATACCCTCCTGCCATCAACTGACCAGCCGTCATATAAGTGAACGTGTTTCGAAAGTGGGTCCAAATCACAATTTAAAAAAAAACAAATCTAAATATTCGCTGAATCAGGGAAACTGAAATGTTCAAGGACTTTACACTGATGCCCATGATGTTAACCTGAAAAGAAAAGAAAACATTCCCTTGAGTGACGTACATGTAACCTATGACGTAGAAGCACTCTGACGTTAACATTACACTAATCATTAACAATGAATTCTTAAACCAAATTATACTGCTTTTTTTTCTTTTGAAAAAAACCCCCCAACAACTGCCTACGACACTAAAATATATTCCCATGGTACAGGAATAATCATAACGACGGGGTCCAGACGAAAAGCAAAGGTTTGGAATCAAGATGGCCCTCATCTTGAAAGTTCAGCCATCACTTCTCATTACAGGGTTGTTCTCTGGTTACGGCGTAATCAAGAGTTATGACGGCTCTGACCCACCAACACAGCGGGGAGGGATTTACAAACACGTAAACCATTTCTACGCTGAGTATGAAAAGCCCGACTATTTGTCTTAAATAGATCCGAACTGTTCCCGATGAAATGTCAGATGTGCAAAGTTATCCTGGCAAACTTAATTAGTCTGCAGCCATGTTGAGTTTGACATTAAAAGTGATTAGATTTAAATCTTTCACTAATTGTCCATTTTGTGAGGTATATTGAGAGCCAAGAGAGGCAGCGGGCCATGGGAAAACCTGAAGAGGTATAAACATTTGTCTTAAATTAAAGTCAAATAAAAACAACGTGCAGAGATTCTCCCTTGTGTAAGTAACTACATCATCGGCTGTCGTCACTACGTCATCGGAGTTTTTGGTGATCGTCATTATGTGTTGTGGACATAGCCCACCAGTTCTGCATGTAAAAGTAATGCGATGATCATGACGTACGTGTACTATAAACGCAGTGGATAATACATACAACGTATTGCTGTCTCAAATACCATGTTCACAATACCAACTGGTAATGTACGTAACACCATAATGATATATGATATCAGATACGCTATATATATATATATATGTGTGTGTGTGTAGTCGGGACGTCACGTTTATATGTATAGAGATTCGATGTCAATTTTCCAGAATTCTTTATTTCACAACTATCCCACGTTGCATTGCACCCAATTGCTATATTTAGAACAAAACACTTTATTGTTATATTTAGAACAAACGTTTGGAGATTATTATTTTATTTTTTCATTGGAGATACCGAGCCATATTATTTTTGCATATCTTTGTTTCATATGTTCTCTAATTAGTAATATTATTTAGAAAAATAAAAACGTATTAAAAAATATTTAATAATGGGTGCAAAGATGCCACTTTCAGTACGATGTTCGCAAAATGCTACTTGACTGGGTATTGCAAATCTTGAGGTTAATTGGCTATTATTTAGTTGTGCCTGCTGTTCGTCAGAAGAAGCGATCTTTGTGGTACATGCCACGGTGGCTTGCTATAACTTACGGCTAAACCCTTTACTAAGAAAAGCGAACTAAACAACACGCGCGTGACATTTCTCCGTAATCCACCAGCTCAACACGTGATCTTTGTCGTCACTTCCTGTCACATCGTTACGCCTCATACCGGTGGGCAACTTGAAAGGCCAGTTCACACCTGCTATTCAAATCTTAGACTATTTTGCTCTTTAAGACAATGGACTTCGCAAGGAAAACGTCGACTTGCGTGTCTTCAAGATACGACATGGTTCTCTGTCGTGCAATTTCAGACGTGTTATTAAGTACTTAATTTCGTCGCTTGAATTGTGGATGTTGTGGAAAGTTCGGAACTGAATCTTCACTCGGAGAGGGGGCGGAATGTGGTGAGAGGGGAAGAAAATTAGTGCGGTGTCCTTGAAGATCAGGGGGCCTATTCTCGAAACGTTCTTGCGACAAGCTTCAATATTCGTATAGTAGGGCTATGAAAATGCTACGCATGTTCATAGGTTAAGAAGATCTTAAGAACATTTCGAGAATAGGCCCCCTTATACTGCGTAGAGAATCTCATTGCGCTTCTTTGTGTAAAGGCATCTGGCGACGGAAATATGCTGTGTCACACAAGTCCGTGAATATGTATATTTTTCATCAAATATAATTAAAGGCATATGAAATAATATTTTATTATAATTATTCCTTTGTAATGTACTGACTTCTTTGTATTTAGTCCACAGAATATATTCAATACCCTATATATCCACATACATCTCTAAGGATGTGTCCAAAAGCAAAGTGTGTCCAAAATATAGCATAACATGCTCTCGACGAAAGGTACACGCAGTGTAGGTAAAATCTCTACAACTTCTTTCCATTACAGTAATTTACATGACTGAATACTTATACTAATATTACAGGAAAGACAACAAATTCCATAATAATGTCCTTAGAGTAATGAAGAATTGAAATTGAAGTGACGTAAAATGCACGAGATTAGCCACATAAGACCATGCACCCTATCAAACTGAACAGCTTTCGTGATGATAGTTTTCTTCCCCAGGACAAAGTAATGTTGCACGTACGTATTGTAACCATGTTGATACTCTTTTTTTTGGTGGAGCCTTCTTTGATTCTTTTAAAACAATAGTGCACAAATGTAACGCATTAAAATATATTGCATGTTGCAGGGCTATCGTGGTTGTTAGAGAGAGAGTGATATATATATATATATATATATATATATATATATATATATATAGAGAGAGAGAGAGAGAGAGAGATACTCATGTGATGTACATCCATTGTGACGAATGGTCCCTCCTAACAGTCTTCCATGTGCTGGAAAGAACCTTGGAATTCAAATTTCTAGCTAATGGCTCGCTTTTGTGTGTGTTGTTTCTATTAGTTTTATTCACAGGCCCAATTCTCACCGAAATACTCATATTCAAGATCCTCCATGAACAATTGAACAAATCTAGATTTCAAACGATTTTATTTCCTTCTCTAAAAGTAAAAAGTAGAAACTGATTGTCTGTTATTTTGTCTTTCAGTGGCCGCTCAGCCATGCACAACCGTTGACATGTTCAACTTGCAGGAACCTTGTCGAAAACAGAACGATGCCTTTGCCAGCGAAATCGGCAGGAACCATACACATAAATTATGCCAGTGAGTATCCAAACGTTGCCGTCTTGTACACTGTACGAATCATCGATTGCCGATGTCGTAGAACCAGCGTCCATGACGTCGTTCTTGACGTCAAAGAAGAGGTCATTGTTCTGATTCAATGTAGGCAGCGTTATTTGTAAAGGGACTATTGATGGTTGAAGTATTAACTAATTAAGCGATACATTAATTGTGTAGATCAAAGATAATCCTTGAATGCCAACATTTCATTGTTGGAACTTACGACACATCTTGAACCGCTATGTTAGTTTCTGACATGACTGTGCACTTTGAGTATGAATTATATCTAATACATCTATTATATCTTCTTCTTCTTTAGTAGTAGTAGTAGTAGTAGTAGTGGTAGTAGTGGTAGTAGTAGTGGTAGTAGTAGTAGTGGTAGTGGTAGTAGTGGTGGTGGTGGTGTAGTAGTAGTAGTGGTAGTAGTGGTAGTAGTAGTGGTAGTAGTGGTAGTAGTGTAGTAGTGGTGGTGGTGTAGTAGTAGTGGTAGTGGTGGTGGTGGTGGTGGTAGTGGTAGTGGTAGTGGTAGTGGTGGTGGTTGTGGTAGTGGTAGTAGTAGTAGTAGTAGTGTATATTCATGTACACAGTATCTGGTAATTGTAACTGAATGTATTCTGATATTTCACTAACGCACTATAGTCTTGCATTCCCACACAGCTACATAAACGAAGCGCATTAATGTGACATCCGGGTCTCGATAACGTGGTCTGCGTTTACGACAGCAACCTTTAAATACCGCAGATCTATTTAGCTGATGACAGAATACCCCCGTGATATATTACGTATCCGTCCTCTCACAAGCACGACATTTTGGCAGATGCGATGACACGCCCCCTTGTCAATCAAGTAAGGCATTCGTTCATATCGCATATACATGATGCTTAGTAAGTTCATATTGATTTGTTTTTGTGTATTTTTTTTCGATCTGAAGTGTTATTATTTACTTCCTTCCCACCCCATATATCATATTTTAGTTGCAATTTTCCAGCCAGCGTGGGTTTAAAAAATACAACAAATTGCAAATGACATAACTATGTCTGTCTGTCTCTCTGTCTGTCTCTCTGTCTGCCTGTCTGCCTGTCTCCCTCCTCGCTCTCTCTCTCTCTCTCTCTCTCTCTCTCCTCTCTCTCTCTCTCTCTCTCTCTCTCTCTCCCTCTCTCTCGCATATACTATACATAATACAATTTGGCATTCTGTAAATAATCACTGACAATACGAGTTTCATCTTATCGTAATTCCAAGCCATTTCCACTGTATACTTCCTCCAATGACCGAAGCTTGATCAGTAATTCGTAAAGAACATATTATACGCAAAACACTCCGAAATTATTGAAATTGAAGCATACTGTCGCTAGGTAGACGTAACGGTTTAAAAATCATTCCAACCAGTTTACTAACGTTATCCTAATAGCGTGGCTTCTTTAAGTTGATTGATGATAATAATGGTATCGGCTCAAGTGCAATTCACAAATAACAGTCATGGTTTTCTTAGTTTACGATTCCGGTGGTGGCCACTGCTCCATAGTGATCGTTAATGTTCATGACTTTTTATCATTTCGGAGATCCCATCTAGTTACACGTATTTCTGATTCCCTTTTTATTGACGTGTTGATGCGACGAGACAGAAGCACTCGCTGTACCGCTGAAGTTTACTGTCGGACTTTACAAATGATAGAAACTTGAGCCGCCAATAACGCATGCGTCGGGCGTATCCAATCGCTCCTTTGTATCCGAGTGCATTATCCACGTAAAGGAGCAGATCATAATCCGTAGCGACAACAGGAAACCGTAAATGTCGATTATTTTTTTGTTTTATTGTTTGGTGTGGGTTTTTTTGTGTGTAAAATTCATCAGCTACCATAAATTAACCAAATAATAATAATAGTAATAATTTACGGTTGTTTTAAATAAACAAATTGGGCACTCTTCTACGAAACGGCGTAACTCTACAGTAGCCATGGAGTGCACCATTGTTAAGGTTAGAGTTACGGTTACCTTAGAATTACACCGTTTGTACAGGAGAGCCTTGTGGCTCATTTTCTGCGAACATTATCAAACACTCTTTTCGAAAACTGCTTCAGTTAAGCCGGCCAATAGAAAACTTAACGACACTGTACTCGATCTTCCAATTGAGGTTTTACGGTACGTGTGGGCCTTGACACGAGGGGGCGAGTCGTTGGATCTGCTCAAGGATTCCTTAAGAGGGGGCGAGTCGTTGGATCCGGTCAAGGATTCCTTAAGAGCAATTCCTGTTCCTGATACATGCCACTTTTACTATAAAACCATAGTGCAACCTATGTGGAAGTCGTCGCCTTGACGAGCACTCCATAGTTATTTTAATATGAGAGCAGATATCGGTAATAATACACGGTATCGTACGTACAAATCTGGATGCCCTTTCACAAAGCTCTCGTATCCACTAAGAGACAATAGCGCTCTCTTTGCAGTGTACTAGTATTAGCTATCGGCAAAGAGAGCGTGATGGTCTTAGTGGGTAAGAGAGCTTCGTGAAGGGATACCCTGGGGACCCTGCATATTTGTATATTTTGGGGGCATACCACAGTTTCTCATTATCAACGGTGACCAAGTAGTTCCTCTAAAATGTAACTTTTGCAGATGTTCCATTGTCTGTGCCATAGTGTTTTTACATTTTATGTAATATAAATGGAGTTTTGTTCCAAATGAAGTGGGTTCATTAAGTCTTTTTGCAATCTAAATTTATATCACTACTCTCTCTACTCGGAAGTTGTAGGCAGCATTCAATGTGGGGTGGTTAGGTCACTTTTGATACATTCCAGCTATGTGAGTTCTTGTTGTGCCTGTATTTTATTGCATTTTGACAATTCCTGACATAATGTACATGCTTTTTAAAAAAAAAAATATTTGTTTGTATGCCCTTCTGTACAAGTGGAAATACACCTGTCACAGATTGATACATACGTTTTCCACCAGCAGACGCTCAAAGTACCATATTTTACATGATACATGATAAGGAAAAAAATACGGAAAAAAATATCTGTGGTATGCCCCATTAGCTATAATCTACACCATTGCGGAGGTCGGAGTTAAGGTAGGCTTAGAGTTCCGCCGTTCTGTACAGGAGTGCCCGGAGCAGTACGGTATCTTAGCGCATACGAGAGTTTCGTGCAATGGTGGCCAGGGGTGCACAGACATGCGCAGCCGCCAATAGAGCCCGACATATAATCAAGTTCACGTCCCAACGTTGCCCAGATTCGTATTAATGTATATGTAATGTTTACACCGTAGGTATGCATCCCTGGGGTGATATAATTAGGTATTGCTCGTCAGGGTGAGGAAGGGCGTCCGGTGATAACGTTCAGTGAAAACATTCTTGAAACAGTTCAGTATTAAATCGTTTTCAAATGCGGAAGTGAGATATGATGCCATGTTTATTTATAAACTCTCGCTTCCAAATTACACTCCATGTTGTGCGAGAAAGTGTACATGTAGCCATATATATTTATATATATATATATATATATATATATATATATATATATCAGCTTTATATGTTATGGCTAATCTTGAGGTTTTGTAGATTAACAGCAAAATGTATGCAGCATGATAACAAATCTACACGTATTGTTGCAATGTATGCTATGTATATTTTTAGTCTCAAATTTGCAGATAATAATACCATACCTTCTTATTGCGTTATTTTAAAGCCTATTTCGTTATTGTAAAAATAATATCGTTAACGAATCAAACGAGAGGACAATTTATGTAGCATATTAGCTGAATATAGCAAAGACTCTCACCGTATCTGGGTATCCAAAGAATAAAAAAAAAACAGTGGAGCTACTATAAATCACCCACTCCACATCCGGAGAAGTACACCGGTCTGAGTTTCTCACAAAGTGTTATCAGCTGGTTGTGTAATTACCTCATTCACAACAATTCAACTGACAACATAAAACGAACCCCCAAAAAATTATTATTGCCCTGTAACTAAAGAGATAGAACAATTTCACTATTCCATGTGGATTTCTCTCTGGATACGCAACGCTTGAAGTGTTCGGACACACAGTTTGGTTGCTACTCAGCAAATGAAAAACAAAGAGGAAAATATAATGGATTCTTTATTGAAACTAACAGACAATTTTCAAAGGATTTTCCACTTGATTTCATCTATCAGTAATTACGTAACGATCAGTTATCGAGAACATTTCAATCAAATTAGATACACTGATATTTATACTGCACGTTTTGCTACCTTCTTACCACGTGTGAGGATGCCTTCCATCTGATAAATTAACTACATGGTTAGTTGGGGGCGGGTGGTAGCACAGTGGTAGAAGGAGCCAAAGGCTCCAGGTTCAAATCCCGCCCCGGGGTCCCGGCATCAATGTTCGCGAAAGTTACCTTTCTGACGCGATATTGATAGGATGCGATGTCTGTAGAGTGGCAATGCAGTTATCATCCTTGGTCTTGTCAGTACCAGCCGGTGCTCGAAGGTTTACTGCAACATTCAGCGCTACGGATGTTGCGGGTTTCCTCGTGACTTGCCCTGAGTGTGGGTTATCATGATCAAGTACAACTTATTTTATTCTTTTTTAAAGTTTTACATATAGTTTACATTTATATTGTATGTGATGTACTCGACCAGAAGGGGGGTATAAGACAGTTATACCCATACCTTCCTCAGAATATCGGTCAATATCCCTACAGTTTTGAACGTGAGATCTCCTTGGCTACCGCCTTGGAGAACCCACGACCAACACTGTAGGGATATTGACCGATACACATCTGGTATAACTCTTACATATCGCTATTGAAACTTAAGATATTTAATTAAATTTGGTATTACGACTTTGGCACAAAATATAATTAAATTAGGTATTACGATTTTGGCACCTTTTAAACAGTGTGAGAGTTTGTTGTCTTGTGCGTGTTTGTGTGCACGTGTAATTATGACATATTCTGTTTTCAGATTAATACCTCATCCCTATGACAGAATTAAGTCAAGATGGCCGACCTGTCCTCCACCTGTACACCGAACTCTCTGTGTAGATATTTCTATTTCGTCAGCTTTTTGGGGCTTCTTTTCTTCTTTTCCACGTACGTCGAAGTTGTCGATCAAAATTACGTGTTCCATCGCGGCAAGACAAAAAACAACACTCTCCAGTTGGACCCAGCTCTATCCGAGGAAACTCGTATGAGACTGGAAGCCGAGAAACGGCGAGAATTCGAAAGCATGTGCCCGGAAATACGCGTGAAATCCGTGAGTTGCACAGCCTTGTTTAACGCCGACAAAAAAGAGCAGAGTAAGGTGAAGGCTTTGATGAAAACACAGAAACGGCAGCAACAGTCACCAGAACTGTACATTGAAATGACGCGAGACTGTGACGGTTTTAAAAAGAAACGAGGGTACATAACTAAACCCGTGACCAGAGAAGAGACTAGCTTTCCCATTGCCTACACGTTACTCATGTTCAAGGACGTAGAACAAGCCGATCGGCTGCTGCGCGCCGTGTATCGGACCCATAACGTCTATTGCATCCACGTGGATGTCAAGGCGGAGTCCAGAGTTCGTCAAGCCGTGCGAGGGATGGCAGACTGCTTCACCAACGTGTTCATGTCCGAGCGTTCGCTCCACGTAACGTGGGGGACGTTTTCGGTCCTGGAACCGGAACTGATATGCATGAAGCAGCTGTGGAAACACCGGAAGTGGAAATATTTCATCAACTTGACTGGACAGGAGTTCCCACTGAAGACCAACTTTGAACTTGTTAAGATCTTGACAGCCTATAATGGATCCAACGATGTTGACGGGACGATCAAAAGGTAAGACAAAGACACGCATGCGCATACATACATACACACACGATTTAATGTTCAACGCAAATATTTGTTCACAAATCCCCATATAAAATATTAGCTTGATCATGGGATCGTACTAAAAGAATTGTTTCGTAATCTTGGGGCCAGTTGTAATTACTAATTACTGTCAAAGTGCGAATTGGTACACCGCGTGTTACACCCGGGTGTCTTTCTTTGGTAGCAGTAAAATATACTTTTCATGCAGTTTTGGAGCGGGTGGTAGTGCAGTGGTAGAACGTTTGGAGCCAAAGGCCCCGAGTTCAAATCCCGTCCCGGGAGCCCGGTATCAATGTTCGGGAAAGTTACCTTTCTGACGCGATATTGATAGGATGTACTTCTGTATCGTGGCAATGCAGATATCATCCTTGGTCTGTCGGTACCAGCCGGTGCTCGCAGGTTTACTGCAACATTCAGCGCTACGGAAGTTCCGAGTTTCCTCCTGCCCTAAACTGACAAGTCGTGATATAAGTGAAAGAATCTTGAAAGCGGCCCTAAACACCAATTCATCACCGAGTCCTGCGAGTCCGTGTTGATTCCAATTACGATCGGGATAGTGGTACGATCGCACTCATCCATAATTGTGTCGCACATTAATAGCCGATCACCTAGTGCCACAATGTCACCCATTACTTCCTGATCACATATCAAAGTATGTATCAGACACATAAAGCTAAATGGCATCTCTTGTACTGTGTCACACTGTCGCCTGTTTGAAACAGTTCTCCGACGGTTTCCGGAAACAGGCGTCGTTAATGTGGATTAAAAGTTGACAGTTCACACGGTATATTTCAATGGCGTAATTAATAGTGCCCCGCCCCTCGTAACGCCATCATTTTTGTTAATTAGGAGATAAATATATGGTATTTTGAAATTTGCGGGTTACTGAAGATACCCGATCCGCTTGCAGGTCCTTTTAGAAACAGGCTTCGTTAAACTGGTTTAAGACCTTACTTTTAATTAATTATTTCTCAGTGAAATAGCCATGCCGCAAGTCTCGTCATCGCTAGCCGATGTGTATTTTGAGGTCTCTGCGTTAGCTCGACATTGAGTGCTAACTTTCTTGACGAACAAGTGGAGATATTATTATTAGTTGATCGATTCCAGTATGTGTTCAGTCAGGTTAGACCTCGTACCCATCGTCTCTGTCCACACCGATCACGTAGTCATCCCAGCAATGTTGTCCTCCTTCGACGTGGCAACCTCCGTCTACGATTGCTATTGACTTCTATATGTCAGACGGATTAACTATTTGCAGGCATAACAATTCGCGGAACCTCGCGCCCTTTTGTGACCAGGCAAAGAAAAGTAAACTTGTCATCTGTCGGTTGTTGGTAAATCGTTTTGACACAGGAGAACCAGTTTAATCTGCAATGTTGCACTTGCATTAGAAGGTATTGTCAGCACAATGCAGATTGTTGTTTCATTGCAAAGTGATTTGTGTCTGTGTGTGTGTGTGTGTGTGTGTGTGTGTGTAGTGTGTGTGTGTGTGTGTGTGGTGTGTGTGTGTGTGTGTGGTGTGTGTGTGTGTGTGTGTGGTGTGTGTGTGTGTGTGTGTGTGTGTGTGTGTGTGTTTCTGTGTGTGAGTGTGTTTCTGTGTGTGAGTATGTGTGTGTGATAGATATCCTAAATGACAGGAGAGTACAGTATGGCACAGACGGAC
>JAUTBT010038591.1:0-17573 GCA_032361225.1 Lepetodrilus schrolli
ATACTCCTTGTAGCGCTTAGAGCATGCACTAGTGGGTGGATTTAGCGCTTTACAAATATCCATATTATTATTATTAAGAAGGGTTTAGGCTTCTGCTTGTACTTCTTTGGCTTGGTGCGGGGTGCGAACCCCTGCACTTTAGCCTGAGAAGAAGTACCCACAGGGGTTCGCACCCTGCACCAAGACGACGAAGTACAAGCAGAAGCCCAAACCCAAACCCCAGCCCACCACGGCAGGGGAATAGGTGAGGGCTTCCCATCGGCCGGCGGGGTGAAATGAACGTTCCTGTGACCAAGGCCTCGCATCCCCAGGGAACTTGCCTTGTGGTCTAGACTGGCCATTAGACCACATTCCGGATTTGACTCCTCCGGAAGTAGTGGGCATCCATAAGCAACGACGCCTGGGTGACTTCGATCATCCGTCAGGGGTTCCGTATCCTCTTCAAAGAGAAGGTACCCCGACAACATGCCGTCCCGTGTTCCAGAGGAACTACGCAGATGGGCCACGGCGTCAAGCCCTTCTAAACGTGATTACAGATTACTTACAGAAGGGCGCAGTCTTTCGCCTGGTGGGCAACCCAGGCGAATTCCCGGGTCTTCCTGGTGCCCAAACAGTCAGGAGCATGGCGTATGGTCATAGACCTACATCTACTCAACCAGTTTACTCTGGTGGACTCGTTCCATCAAACTGGCGCTAAGACTTGGAGAGTGGGCAACGTCCATAGACTTTTCGGACGCCTACCTTCACGTCGGGGAGTGACGTTCGATCTAGTGAAAGGTACTGTCTGCCCTGCCCCACACAGATTGATGGCTTTTTGTCAATTACTCGCCACATTGATGAATCGCACGGCTGCAACGCCAAGGGATCTCCACAGGCTTCTAGGCCACATGGAATCCTTCTCTCACCTCCTCCCGAGCATTGAACTGCCAGAACATGGTCAGTACGAATTGCTTATTCTCTTTAGTCTCATGGTACTAAGGGGTTTTAAGAGTCTACACTTGTCTCTCCGGCCTACCTCCTCCATAGGAGAGTCGAAGTCATCCGAGTGATTTAGAAGTAATAGAAAGAAAATTATTTCTCCTTATTTTCTATTTCTATGAGATACTTAGATAGCGGTTGCCAAATCCAAAGATCTCAATAGAAACGTCATAAGCGCGGAGAGGTCGTGGTGGGCGTGCCGTGAGAACACATATGACCTCGTAAGAGCGCGGCCTTTTTCAATTTTGTAATTTTTTTGGACTTTTTCTCGCATTGTGTTCACGTTTGCCACCGACCTTGTAAATGTTCTTGTCGCGGATGGTCGCCGTCCAGTCTGACGGGGCTATGACATAATCAAATGCTAATATGTAACCGAAATTAAATGCATACATTCAATTAATTTAGAAGATAATCAAATCATAGGGGAAGTATGTGTAATATGTTCTGAGTTGGCATGTGTGTAATCTATGAATACAACAACATTATTAGAAGTTTATAGTTAGCGATGCAGTAAGGAGTTTCATTACACACAATGGCGGCATTGTTTCCAAGTAAAATTAATGACTGCAGATGGAACTTTTGTCATGGCCTGTTGATTTGGAATTATTAAACTATCCTTATTTGGAAAAGGTATGTGATTGAAGTATAACAAAACCCTGCTTCCTAATACGTGCATGCAGTGTCTTCAAATGTGCTTGTACTGCTGTCATTCCCCCTTGCATGCTTATTACTGATACCAATGTGGCTGTGGTACTTATCATTTCACATCAATACACGACTTATATTGATGCAAATGTAATTAGTTAAATGGGGTGATTTGCTCGTATATCTGGTTGTAGCACAGACACTCTGATGGTAAATATTAACATGTATGCCACAGGCTGCATGCTGTAGTGTAGTACAGACTAATATATATTAGTCAAGGCAACTACTGCAAGTGACATACATATCATATTTTGCTGTTGTTTTCACTCCAATTTGTATACCTACTTTGTGGTGATTGTAAACAAGGAAGTATGTCTTTCTTGCTCATCTTGACATCCTGGAGAACGATTCCAGAACATCCTGGATGAATGCAAGTCTAGATGAATGTAGATGAATGCAAGCAGAGACTTGCTGAACATCCAGTCTCAGTACACCATAGAAGAAACGTTTGTGAGCAGATACCAGCCACGTATTTGCCTACAGTACTGTATTCTAAAGTATGTTTCCTCTACAGTATACAGAGACTGTAGGTTCAACAAGTCTCTACTTGCATGCATTCAGGATTTTCTGGAAGAATCTTGAAGATGAGAAAGAAAGATATATACTAAGCAACAAAAGAAATGCGATTCAAATATCATGTACATATTTACCCAAGTAAAATTTATATTGTTTGATATACATTTATAAATAAGTACATGTATCCTTGTTTTTCGTTTCTGTTAGATTAAATTCACAATTGCGCAACATTTTAACGTTCTTTTGTCTATTTGAAATCACTTTAAAAAACAACATTTGCCTACTTTGCGGACAATTACCAATTGTGTTTTTTCTTGAAGCCCAGTCATGACATAGGATAGAACAGTTCAACTTTTTATGGTAACTGCTAATTAACATGATTTATTAAAATGATGAGTATAAGTACAGATTAAGATTAGAACATAAGTAGCATGTCTTTGCCAAAATTAAAATGTACATATTCCTACAATGTTTCAGTGGATTTACATCTTTGTTATGTTAGTAATCCAAAACAACTTGGTTTACATCCCAGAGTTGCTCTTGGAATATTTAGCATCCGTTATAAAACACCTACCCTAGGTTGAAAATGTTGCAAATTTACATCTTTCATGAAAAAAAGCGTCACATTCCAATATCTCATCAAGTAAACATTATTACAACATGCAATAAAAACCACAATTAACACATTTATGTATTCTACAGTGGTCAAATATTATTTAAATTTTTCGTGCATGCATATAATTAACAAGATACAATTAAGTACACTAATTAAAGACACAAGAACATTTTTTTTTAACTTTAGTTATCCACCAAATATCCACCAAATATGATATTTAGGAACTTGGATATTGTAATTGAATATTACAGTAGTTATAAGTATTTAGACATCTAAAAACAAACAAACATAATTATGATTTTAACGGAAGACAAATCTTTAAAATGTGATAAATTGCTGAAAATTTGGCTCACCACCTCGGTGGCAGCTCCTCTGAAGTTCCATCTGAAGGGACCATTCTGTTTTTCTTCTCTTCACCCTGTGTGTGATTAGTCCCAGCACATAAAAGAAGGGTCCCTGCCGTGTTTGTTTTTTTCGACCACGTTTTCAACATTGTGGAAGAGTTTCGGCCACTTATTCTGAACTAGGCCAGGACATTCTACTATAAATATGATATACAACCATATGTCACATACCTATTGTTCACTAATACATCACTTCTGTGTGGAAACACTGTTCTGAAACATTGTTGTATTTGTCACTGTAAGGAGCTCTATAAATCATCTTATAGAAGAGTTCCATTGATTTGAAAATAATTCTCCAAACATTTAACTATTCCAGGGCCTGTTTGCTCAGAACAGTTGTAGCTACAATTGATTGTGAGTCAAATTTTAGGAACACACTACAAATGTAAGTTCATTCTATGAAATACATTTATCACTACAGTACTTGAGAATATGGTTGGCTAAATCCATTGTAGCGATAAAAGTTGTTCGTTCAACCACTTACATTTGTAGTGAGTCCCGAAAATATGACATGTTGTTTTTCATATAACATTTATCATTGAACTAATGGGGATAATAGGTTAGACCTGACCTTACACAAGTCATACGTGAACTCAGTACTCATCTTTACATTTACCTAAACCCAATGTTACCATACATTACGACTTCATCATGTTCATGCTCAACTCAAATTTTACATGAGTCCAAAATATGAGTTGAACATGAAATCATACTCAAAAGGGTTGTGTAACCTTAGAGCCTGGGGTTCACTTGCAGGCTCACAAAAGAACAGCAGGAATTCTACCATTGTCAATTTAATATTGTAGGCACACTATAGTGAAAAAATGTGTGATATTACAACAAGTACCCAGGCCACAACGACTACCACTTCTGCTTCTACTTCTACTGCTACTACTACTACAAGTAGTAGTACTACAACAACTTCATCTACAAGCAATCGTCAGTCTCAGAAGCAGGGACGTAAATGTATTTCGGTGAGCGGAACCACAGGCATGACTATTGGTAATCATACCGATTGTGTTGCAACTACTTCCAATGACAAAGAACTAAATACTACTCCTAGCACGACTACTAATAGTGCCATGGCAGCTGTTGCTGATACTAATACTACTCTATCTGAAGTATTAATTCCAACTACTAATCCCACTTCTACGGTGGAGAACCATCCTACAGGTAGCGGTGTGGTTACCAGAGTAGCCAGACTTGAGACGTCACCTCTAGTGCATGCTACGCCAATCGTGGCCACGCCCCCTTCCACTGCACCCACTCCACGTGACTCTCAGTCCACACATCACCGCGGCAACATTCCATATCATGTAGATAGCTCTGGCCACCACTCTGATTTGAATGCTGGAAGACCTGGGCCAGCACCAGATATTGTCCAAGGAGACATTTGTGAAGTAATTCCAGTGTTTCTCTTCATGTTGTTCCACTGAACATAGCCTTGGTTGACTGACTAGCTTTGCACACTTTGTGTGATAGATGACAAATGGATGAACAGACACATGCATGTATGTATTTATTATTCCATTGACAATACAAACTTGGTTACATTGTCGAGTCCCAATAAGAGCTATCAGCAGACAATCTAGTTTATGTTTTATCTTCAATGTTCCTTCTCTTCTCTTCCATCATGATGTTGTAGGTTATCAGACTTTGGAGCCAGAGATTATGAGACAGAACCTGTCCCAGCCAGCATCAATGTTTGCGGAAACTATCTTTCCACTGTGGTTATAACATGATGTGCTATCTGTGGTTATAACCGGACGTGCTGTCTGTGGTTATAACAGGATGTGCTGTCTGTGGTTATAACAGGATGTGCTGTCTGTGGTTATAACTGGATGTGCTGTCTGTGGTTATAACAGGATGTGCTGTCTGTGGTTATAACAGGATGTGCTGTCTGTGGTTATAACAGGATGTGCTGTCTTGGTGCTGCCTGTACAGTTATCATTACCAGCCAGTGCTACAAATATTGATGTTGATCAGTTACATTGCCATAACCAATAATTGCATAATAGGCCAATGCCTGTTTCTTCATGTTGTAAACTGACAAGTGAAATAATCTTGAAAGTAGCTTCAAACTAAAAGAGAAAAAAGAACTTGAAAACCTTCACAAACTGATTGATTTCATTCAACGACAATGGGAATTAATTCATTGGATATCATGAGATCTGCTACAAAAGGAGTTGTTGGTACATTGAAGATAAAATATTGACTAGAATAAGCAGGAGGGTGTAATATCTATTGCCATTTGATGTAGACTTACAATATCCAAAGACTATTCCATCTGGGTTTATATTTGTATAGCTCCATTGGCCCAATAACTACTTTACTTTCAACTTCTCCAGAAATACTTCTGGAATTGAGTGCATCATGCATGACATTGAGAACTGACAACAATGTCGCAAACTTCACCATATTGCATGAGGCAATGATCGCACTATTACGCCTGCCAAGTGATCTTTGGTGCCTTAGCTATATCGCTTCTTTTTTTTTGTAGTTAAATACTAAATACTAGTGTTTATTTGTAATAAGTATGACAATAGAAACTATATGTATCACCTATTTCAAAGAAATACTTACATAATTATAGTTTCGCATGAAATGCATTGATACCCAAATACGTTTTTGTATAAGGACAATTGATAACATATTCACTGCCAGATATATTGGTAGATTATCTCAATAAATACTTTATGGAATGAAAAATATAAAATAAAAATTTGTTTTGTACTACCTAACCAAAATAAAACAAATCTGAATGTTTGCACCATTAATAAAAAGAAATCTGTTTATTCAAATATTTTAACTAAATATTATTTTATGTATGTTGGTCTAGATCGTCATGTGTAAAGTGAGCCTTTTTGCCTGTTCGGTCTTTTGGACGTTGCCCTTCTACATTAAATAATATGTACTCCAATTAAATTAGGTGATAAACAGAATTATTATTAATGATGAATACGTTATTGAAGTTTTTTAGTTTTTTGTGTGTTTTCTTTCCATTAAGTAGTTAACAAGATAATCTATCAGATATGGATATTGATGCATTTCATGCCAAACTATTGTTGTATTAACCTTCATTTTAATTTAACCCAGCATTATTAGCAGATATGGAAGTTAAACTTGCATGTTCAAACTTGAATGATTGAAACAGACAGATAGTTTACAAATACATACTGTATTTATTATTTTCTTTAAAAAAAAAAAGTTTTCTTGTTAGATCAGTTAACATTCAATGTTGCCCTCCCATTAGATTAGATACCAAGACGTCAAGATGGAGTCAATGCTATTTCAAATTGATGTAAGATGAACAAAAGGGAAGAAAATGTTTGTGATCAGAGAAGAATGAAACAAACAGTCCTGGTATTTTGCAATATAAAATGGGCAGTTATACATGCATGTGTGTGTCTTAAATAATATTCTTGGATTTCTTTTGTCCTGTCGTGGCATTATTGTGAAATATGCTTTGTGAAATGTATTTGAGAATGCAGCATTTTGTGGTTGAACTGTCCACTGGTCCTCTGTGTCTGTCAATGTTTATAGGTTATATGTAAATAATTATTTGAAATTTTCTATTTTCATTTCATTTGTGCTTGGTAGTAGTTTCCTTTCTCAGGTCATTTAGTTTTATCTCTTTCTCTTTTCTTGCATGTGCAATCACTCTTTAGGCAATTGATTTGTATATGGGCATCCATTAACATAATAATATAACATATTCTCAGCTGATGTTTGATATAAAATTATCATGGCACATCTTTTGTGGGAGAAATGCTGTGATGGTTTAAGTCTGTCACTGTGTCGAGACTGAAGAACATGTATAGACTGAATACCAGAATACCTGCAAATGTGCACTGCTTAGTGGCTTGATGTTGTAATCACCCTACTGTAGTTTAATAATTGTCATAGCTCCTGTACTCTCAGATTTTGGTAGTTTTTCACTTTAATACCACTATTACAAACATATTTTGGCTTGGCTTGTCACAATTATAGCTTGGCTTTGCCAGACTAATCTGATACTACATAAGTAATCTTTGTTTGTTTTCTTTTCAAGAGAAAACATTATTATTTTGGATATTTTAGATGGTATCAGATTCATAAATTCAGTTTCCATGTCGCCATATCATCAAGCTATGAATGCATATTAAGGGCACTATGACACTCCATTGACAAGCAATCTTCATACTATTCTGTAATATCTACATCACACAATATTCAGTTGAAACAGAAAAGAATAAATAGGCAGATATTTATCTTTATCGTACAAGCCAGACCTGTACAAATACAGCTCCACTATGAATGTGTTGAATCCATTACACTACGAGGCCCTGATTAAACTGAATGCTTTAATTCTAGTGCTTTGTATTTCCAGAACGCCACTGATGGGATGTGCCAGGACACTGGTGAAGGTATGTGGGCAACCTAACAAAAAACAAATGCTCCAAGAGCAATACTATTTATCAGTGTCAGCTCCTTTATGTCTTTTCACCTGAATATAGGTTTTGTAGTTACATATACTACAGTATAGACATATCTTCTGAGGTAAAAAGATCATGTCTATTAGAAAGACAATGTAAGGATTTTGAAGTTCATTCACTGGTTTATCCTGTTGTATTTCATATGCCCATAACTGCAGCAGTGTCCCATCATATGCCCATAACTGCAGCAGTGCCCCATCATATGTCCATAACTGCAGCAGTGTCCCATCATATGTCCATAACTGCAGCAGTGTCCCATCATATGTGATGTCATATTAAATGGTCTGCATGATATGGTATTTGAACCAATTTGAAATTTCAATCCTCATGCCACATTACCAGTTTTCAAAAACGGTTGTCCATTGTCATTATGTATCCTATCCGTATTATGTATTACTTTCCCAACTTTTGTCTAGACAAAATATTGTGAGTCTACACTTCAACTATGGAGTATTGACCTTTTTATAAAAATAATTATTATGAAGATGAATTATGTGAATGTTTCACCATTGCTGAAGTGTTACATTGTGTAACTTCCAGGATTCCCATATGGAACTGTGGTCGCTGTGGTACTCATCTTCCTGGCTGTATTCGGGGGTATCGGAGTGTGGGTGTTCTATGCCTACACACACCCCACGTCCGCATCCGGGATATGGCTAATGGAGGTAAGTCATGGACCAGGCCCGAGCTTTACCAAACTTTTTGGGGCAGGTGGTAGTGCAATGATAGAACGTTTGGACTTCAGAGGCAAAGGCCCTGGGTTCAAATACTATCCCAGGAGCCGGCATCAATGTTTGCGTACGTTACTTTTCTAACACGATATTGATAGGATGCACTGATTGTAGCGTGGTAATGCAGTTTAATGTTTACTGCAACATTCGGCACTACGGATGTCACTTGTTTCATCCTGCCCTATACTGACAAGCCATGATATAAATGAAAGAATCTTGAAAGCAGCTCTAAACCCCAATTCAAAAATAAAATAACAAATATGAAACGTTTGAGTAAGATTTCATGCTCAACTGAACTTTTGCATGTGGATTGTTAACAAACTTTGAGTTGAGCGTGAAGTCATACTCAAACCCTCGGAGCTTGTCCTCATTCAGAACTACTTACACTGTACGAACAGTAAAAAGTATTTATAGAATTAATTTTAATAAATTCGCTTGAGATTTTTTTACCTTCAATAATTATTATCAGAGATATAATATTAATAATTATGTTTATATGGATGTAGTAATACCACCAAGCTTGATATTGGAGTTGATGTGTTGCATTGTTCATGGTGGCTTGAGTTATGAGTAATTAGTCACGACTCACGAAGACATCACTGAATAACTACTTACTTGTATTAGCCTATATGAATCTACCAGTGTTTACTGAATACAGTAATATCAGACTGTTGTATTATGTATAGATGAACCTGAATAGAATATTGCAATGTGTAAGTATATTTCAGCATCGACCTAGTCAGATGAAGGCAAAAATTACTAATATCTGTGTAAATATATTTCAGCATCGACCTAGTCAGATGAAGGCAAAAATTGCTAATATCTGTGTAAATATATTTCAGCATCGACCTAGTCAGATGAAGGCAAAAATTGCTAATATCCAATTCTGGAAGTCGAGTACACCAACTGGAACAAAATACCAAGTGGAATCGACAGCATGAGATCTTCAAAGGGGAACAACTCTCATCAATAAACGAACATATTGAAGCAAGAAAATCTCACCAAGTGATGATTTGGGTCACAGTTTTTTGTTTAATTTGGTACATGTTTTTATCCAGTGTGACAGCTGGCTGGTTTTGTGAATGATAACAAATGATAAATCTATCTTTTTCATGAATTCAATTTCATGGAATTTTTTCCTAAATTCTACATGATTATTGTTATATCGATCTCTGTTCTATAGTGATCTGTAATATTCAAAATGTGAATTATATTTGATCTGAAAGGCAAAAATGATCTCCCACCACTTTCTCCATATTTTGATAAAATGATATTTCAAAGAATTGCCCATGTATGTGTGAGATCTGAATGTTTGGTATTATCAAATTTGTGCAAGGATTTCACTTTGTTATATATGTAATTGTGTTAACAGTTTGCTGTGTTTGTTGGTAGGTAATCAGAAAACTTTGATAAACCAGGTTACAGAGATCAGGTCATCCTGTGAAGCTCGGCCATTGTTGTGTATTTCAGAGGACGAATTCAGGCTTTCTTATGTATTTTTAACATCAAACCACATTGAGCTGACCCATGGCTGTTTGGTCAACTATTTTAAATATAGAGTTTTAAACAAGGTATATATTTGGCCCTTTTATTTAATTCATTGCATTCTTGTATCAATATCCGATTGTTTATATAACTATTATATTTCGGTTAAGTCACATATCTTACTAACTCCGTACATTATTAATGTCAACACTGCTAATCTATTATCCAATAATCTTTATTGTTATGGTACTTTCCTTACCACTTACCAATGGGCATGACATTTTAATTTTGATATGACATTCTTTTTTTTTAGTGACATCAGTTTTAAAATGGTATAGAGCTCTGCGATGTGGTTTAAGCAAATGTTTTATGTGTACGTGTAATTGTACATAGAGAATGAAAGTCGACGGGAACGCTAAGGTAATCTGTGATATTGGACTTGGGCAGATAGTCCAGTTACAGTGAAGAGAAAACTGGCAAATGAATATGGTAGATGTACCATGTGTACTGAGAAGTTCAGCCAGAATGTTGCCATGTCCATCAGTAGTTTACTCTTCTCTCTTTGCTTTTCTTTGGACTACAATCATTTGTAAACATAGAATCATATCAAATTTTTAATTGAAACAATTTTACAGAAGATACAATCTTTTTCTTGGTTAACTTGCTGGGTTTGTTTTTAATTGTTTCTCAATATATTAGTTGATAATTTGTTCTGGAAATAAACTATCCTATGTTTTTGCATCACCTATCATATATATATATATATATATATACACACACACACACACACACACACACACACACACACACACACACATGGTCTGCATTTTAGATGCATGGTTGCAATTTCTATTCTTGTGTTTCAGATTTTACACCTAGGAATTTGGTTATCTTAGTCAGGAAGTAATGTGCCATATGGAACGACTTATTTATTATGCTATTATTATTTTTCAATATGGATATCCATGTCTAGATTGTGTCCACAATGTTTTAACAATAGAGTAATTTATTAGTATTTTTTATTTGTATATAATTGAACTGTAATTTATGTCTTTTTCCATGCACAATGAGATTGACAGACTCTATGCATACCATAACATATTAACTACACCCGGGTTTGTTGTCCAGTGACTGCAGTTGCTTAGTTCTATTTTTCATGTGTGAAATCCTGTCACTTGCTAGGAATTGTTTTATGTTGAATGACATTTCTTTCTTGTAGTCATTTATATTTGTTTGGTCTCCTAAAATTCGAGTATTGATCAGCGTTGATTCTTCACTTATGTTCTCGCCAATATAGCAATGTTAACAGTGTATCCAAAAATATCAGTATTTCTTTAATTAGTTAACATAAAAATAGAAATGCTTTCATTAACAATAAAATAGGACAATTAACTTGCTTTAACTCGTAGCCCGGCTAGACCTCAGTTATTATCACTCATCCTCATTTACGACAGAATGTTGACATGGGAACAAGGCAGTATATGGTGTGGTTTTTTTTTATTTAACAAATAAAACAAAAAAATTAGAATCTCGTACCATTTTGATATCATATTATCTGTATACTCAGTTGTTTACTACTCAGAAATTAATATAAACTGCATAATGTCTAGTAGTCTTTTACAGCTTTCTTTTGTTCATCACAAACACATTGTATCATATATAGCTTTTATTTACATCAGTTTCCTCACAATGTTGCATTGTATTGGTATTCAAGCTGATTGGTGGTGTAACTACAAACTATCTGACAGTACTAAGTATTTCATTTATAGTTGGTATTTCTTTCAAGGCCTTTTTGCGCAAAGGAATGTTAGCGTAAGTGTATAATGCTGGTACATGCTCACAACTGGACCTGTGCGGGGAGTGTTGGACTATGGGGATTACGATGTGATTCCAGGATTGACCAGGGTTACTGCGTAGTGCTCTCAGCCAGCCAGTCGTTACTCTCGCACATTCCTGGGAACATGGTATCTCTCCAGACTCGGAGGCACCAACATACAGATCCTAGGGAGGTTGGGATGCAATGTCTGTATGCAGTTATCTATCATCTGTTGTAGGTTCTCTTCCTACCAGAAACATGAACTCGCTAAAAAGTAGGGCAATATTAGTACCCCAGGATTTCTCCTGAGATGAGACTCTTGCACTGGTGGTAAAGTAGAGGTGCAGTGTAACGAGATAGTGTTAGTGTAAAGCAGAGGTGCAGTGTAACAAGATAGTGTTAGTTCTGGTAGTTTTCACCATGCATGTGCATAATCAAAACTATCGAGGAACACGCACTAACCTAGAACATCGCAGCCAGTGTTACTTAATACTGAGATTTCTTGGTATATTATGTACTTTTATACTCGTAATTCATTTCTCCAACCATAATCGTCACGTATGGGTGAAAAATTCCCGCTGTGACATAAAACAATAATTCACTTACTCACCAACCATAAAATGTGTACAGTACTTGAAAATAATTCATTTATTGACTAGGTGTGATTAACTACAATATGAGCAAGTAAAACTATAGTTCCATTCTTTGTTGCCCTCAAAAGATACAAATTAATGTTGATTTTAAGTGGTGTCTGATGTTTTATTTTGTTTATTATCACTGCTACGTTTGAGTTTTCAAATACCTACTAGGTTTTCAATAATCATGACTAATTTTTGTAATCAACATACATATCATGTTTGTTTGGTCCACCTATTATAAGTGTGTGTACATTATCTGCATTATATATGTATCATTAACGCCAGCATATACAGAGTTGTCTTGTGGTGCACTGAGCAGTCATTCCTGTGAGAATATCGAGGAATGGACAAATATATATGTGCATATGCCGTCCCATAGCAGCCAGCTAGGTACAGGAGGAAACCCATTTGCAATAACATGTGTCTGTCCTGACTCCAAAGGTCTTGGACCTCCAAACTTTGACGTTAGCCACACCTAGATTAAATATAGCACATAGAAAACAAACACTGCATGTAAAAGAGACTGGCAATTTGAATCGACTGGAAAATAATGAAAATATCAATAACAATCAGTTATACTTACAGCATGTGTTTATTTTGTTAATGGGAACAATTCTTGACAATGTCTGTGTACAGTGAGTACTTCAACCTCTTGAGAGACTGTCCATCCCGACTATGATATTTGTATATATTGGACATTCATGGTGTAAATTTTGTGGAAATGGATCTTATTTTTGTATCTGTTGTGGTGATAATTATTTTGTGTGACTGATACGAAACATGAAACTATGGAATTGCTCCCAACTTGAGGACCAGTACATCCTTGAAGACGACCATATAAAATTGTAATTGTCCATACATGTACATGTGGTAATGCCAGTTGAATTACATTCACTCGTTTAGCCACAATTTGAAGGGGTATTATTTTCAGTAGAATATCCTTGTTTCCAGGTTAGTTGAATTCACATAAAATTTAGAAAGTAGAAAATATTCTGTTGCATCAAATGAGCATGTGTCATGATTGGCTATAATTTCCAGGGTCCAGTCACATTGTAAATGTATCTGATTGGCCGACTGACGGTGTGAAGGTTTGTAATGACCCTGGGTATTATTTGAAGTTATACACCACACAGCAGCTACCTGGTAACAAGGAATATTGTTTAATACATTTATGACTTGTGTTGAAGACACAGTGTATTTTACATTTAGTTCATCTTGACATGCTAGCATGCAATTCCACTGTAACGGTTGTGCTTAACGATTTGCTGGAAAGTTACAGAGTATTAAGAAGGATGACGTTATGGGGGTGTATTTGGCAATATGCATCGAAGGTACAACTTTTCTTTGCTTTTTCCCCAACATTTAAGAGTATTTTCCAACATCAGTGAAGTTTACATTACAATGCTTAATATGTCCATTTATTTGGAATTGTCAATCCCGTCCAGCTGGTGTATTGTTTTGTACTTTAAGAAATTTCAATGTATAATGGATATCTCCCATCGCCTACTAGTTTGCCAATGTTTAGGCTGTAATTATATGCACAATTCTAGAATATCTGCATCTAAAATGACTGGTCAATCTTACGTAAGATTTTGTCTGGCATTCACACCTTGATTCAATTTGGTTGGATGGTCCCTGTCTAGTAACACAGGACCATGTTGAATTAGTTTAGTTGGCTAAGGGAGATAACTTTAGGCAAGTGGAGATAATTTGGAATCCTGTCAAATTGACCTGAAGAAAACGTTACTGGCATCACCTCTTACAATGTTTGTACGACAACAAAATTCCTCTGATCTTTCATGTCCAATAAATACTGACATCTTTATTAAGAGAATTAGTTTGTTATGTGTTATATATCCATTCTCTTCATTCCCGACAATCCAATGAAATAGTAAAGCTGCATTGTAATACATTTTGGATATTTATAGCAATTTGATTGGTCGAGAAATAAAATGTTCCGGGAGTGGCATCATGATGTACGGTAGTGATACTAATCGTTATTGATTTTACTACATGGTGGACACAAGTAGACTTCCACCTCGGAGAAAATAAAGAAGTTTTCGGTAATGAATTTCAAGAAACATGCTGCACTTATGGAATAAGTTGGATAAACATCATAATAGTGAAAGTTGATCCAGTCTGTCATCCAAACATCGAGTATGTGGTGGCTTATGCTATCAGCTGGCTATCTACAAATGCACAGACTGGAGTAGTGATGTCAAACAATGCGATGCGATGTGCAACACTGTGACTAGCCTGCAATGTATGTTATATAAACATGCATTGCCAGGTGTCCCATTGTTCAATAATAAACTATCATTGGTTGGGCTGGAAAATGTACCCAAAACTGCTGATGGAAAAATACCACTAAATATATGCCACAAAGCTCAAACATGTATAAATAGTATACTAGTATAAAACATTGTTGTGGAAATTAAGAAAACTATCTTCACGAGTTTGTCATATGAGCGGTGGGACAGATGGCACTACAGGAAACTGTGATAAGAATGAATGAAGCCATCTGTAGTGAATTTCTTTCTTCTTTTTTTTTTGAATTGGGACTCCAATTCAAAAAGATTAATTTTAAAATCACTACAGGTGACTTCATTCAATCTTATCACAGTTGCCGATGCTAACTTGCATGCCGATAAATGACGTAGCCAAATTTTGATTGTTTCGAGTTGCCCATTTCAATCTTATGAATGGGAATTGTTCACCACCATTATTTGCGCTAGCAAGAAAGAGTTCCTCTGTACAATGAACTTTGGCATTGAATGCGTTACAATGGAGATAAATAAATGGTGTTTTGAAATTTGCGGGCGTTATTTAAATTCGACAAATGGCAAACGGGTTGGGTTCAAATGTAAAATTTGGAAAAAAATGAAACCAACATATTATGTATAGGATAACATCCTAGTAACAGTCGATTCGTGAAAAAGAATGTCTGAGCACATTGCTTTTCACAAATTTATTGTTAGGAGGATGCTATTTGATGCTATTTTAAAATGTGCACTTCCATGGCATGCCTGTTCTCCAGATGGATTGCCATGCTTATATCCTGTTGCATGCACTTTACGTGAACACATTGTAAAGACGTGCTGATGCTGGCTGCTGTGACTGATTCAGAAGATGATGAATTTTGTGCGATTTCTTTGTAACATGCATAGCTCAAGTGGTAAAGTGTTGGACTCGTAGCCAGAAGTTTTGATTTTGATCCTGACTGTAGTCGAGATATTTTATAATGTGTAAGTGATGGTACATTGTCGTTTGAAATGTACAAGCCGAATCAATCTCAAATGATGAATTTCAAAATTGTACATTCGTGAATTATAAGGTATCAAAAAATGTATCTTTGTGAAAAATACTCGATAGATTTACAATGGACAAAATTGGCAGCTGTACAAGTACAAACCAAATGAATGAAATAGACAAATCTTCGTTGACATCACATACTAATACCCCTTAATGTGCATGTACTGTTTCCATGGTACTGGTAGTCAGTATCATGCTTTTCACAGGATCAGGATAATTTCCAACGTTATCAATCAAGGACAATAATGTCCTCGTTTCTAAACAGAAAGTGGTTGTAATCTGCGCCTGTGATCAGGCTGTTCTCTGTGTGTGCTTCGTATGTAGAAACAAAGAATATCCACTGTGTAATCTGTGCAGATAAATAGCCACAGAAATACATAATGTATAGCTGTACTTAATGTATATGAAATCCATGACTGAACTACTACTTATTAACCCTTTACCTATTAGGGTGACCTGGCTACGTAAGGCCCGGTGACGTCATAGGGCTTACCTCCTATGGCGTTTTTGGAGCTGTGTTATTTTAAGCACTTGCACACGTATTACTGAATAACTAACAGGACTCTAGCAGTTACTCCAAATTCATATCATGCAAATACAAAAGGACGAGCATTTGAAACAAATGTGGTGAACTGATCCATCAGTCTCTAGGCCTTAACAAAAGTGAACAATATAATTGATATATCAGTCACTGAGTTTAAGGGGGTTGAAATTTTCAACTGATCTATCAGTAATCGGGCCTTAATGGGTTAAACAATGAACTACTAATTCTTTTTAAAATTGTGTAAAGGAAAACAAAACATAATAGGTTCATAATTCATGCTTTACTTTGTCTTTCTCTGTTAAATCATTTTTCCTGTTTTCATATAGGTCTTTAATGGAGCTATCAAGAGGAATATTTTTTTCATGAAGTTCAGTCCATGATTTCTCCAACTGATATAAACTTTTTACACCCTGCAGTCTCTGCTTGATGTTGTAAAATTCAGATGTCTTTCTGGAGGTCAGTTCACATCCCTCATGCTCACATAAACTATAGAAATCTGAGAGTTTGGGCAGAAATGACACACCAGTTTTCATCTCCAAGAAATCCAGATCCACTTCAAATTCTTGTAGCTCATACCCAGGCCCAAGAGATTTGTTTGGCACAATGAATGCACCGACATATTTTTCACTTGACGCCTTTCCATTTTCAGCCACAATGACCTTGAACAGATGTGTGGGAACAGCAACTTGACCTTCACCTATAATCTTTAGAATAAATATAAAATAACGGCATAAGAATGTATAATAATTACTGTCAACATTACACAAAATTCTTTTTCACATTCCTCATGAGTCATTACTTCATGAGTTTGTGATGTTAGAATGAAAGATTTAGTGTACCTGATATTTCATGTAAAGCTTCCCGTCGTCTCCGGGTACTGGCAGGATGACAGGTCCACTGATGATTCGAACATCGTTGAATTTCCTAGTGAGATCCCGACAATACATCTCAAACCTGTTCCAGAAGCCAGAATTGTTGTCAAAATCTTGTGGAACTATGTTGGTCAGGTAGAATGTCTCATCCATAGACAACTGGAACCGTGTTTAATAGATAGATTACAATATAGAATACTAATAGTGTACAATATAGAATACTACCAGTAGTGTACAATATAGAATACTGCTAGTAGTTTACAATATAGAATACTACTAGTAATGTACAATATAGAATACTGCCAGTAGTGTACAATATAGAATACTGCTAGTAATGTACAATATAGAATATTGCCAGTAGTGTACAATATAGAATACTACTAGTAATGTACAATATAGAATACTGCCAGTAGTGTACAATATAGAATACTACTAGTAATGTACAATATAGAATACTGCCAGTAGTGTACAATATAGAATA
>JAUTBT010038602.1:0-17573 GCA_032361225.1 Lepetodrilus schrolli
ACCTCGTAACAAGTGTTTCACGACGATGTCACAAGTCTTATCCCTTCTTAAATCGGCATCTAACTTAGGAGGTGATACACTGGGTCATAAAGTTAGGAGCGCCGCTGGCCGAGACCAGTGAAAGCATTTAATATCAAACGAGTCTGCACCCAGCACATATTCTATATGTCAAAACTAATCTATTGCAATATTGATGTGTATTTATAATAATTATCTGAATATTAACCTAAAAATAAATATATATATTGTGGAAATAACTAGAATTTTTTTATGTTACCTAACTGACATCATTGTGTTTTCATTTGAATGTGTGGTAATGTATAGTAAAACATATACTGTAATATCCAAATTCGAACAATCGTCCACTGAAACGATTGAAATTTAAATAAGATATAATCATCAGTGAAATGCATCCATAGGACATTTATTCATAATCATACTACTATGAAGACATTTGCACGGAGGTAGACGAACATAAATAATATCCACTCGCACCACCGTTTGATGTGTGCCAAATGAACCGGAAATTGATGCCCTGGGGGTTCTAACATCTTGGATATTCTCTTAATTTCCTCGTGAACGTGCTGCCGGGTGTTTTTTTTATTACCACTGGTGTACATTCTGAGAGTTGCCTACTTCTTACTTTGCGGTCTCTGGTGTCATTTATTACTTCATTTCTGTTGATTCCCCGGAAATTGGGAGACAGTGTATATTACTTTGATAGTCTACTGAGAAATTGGAAGCGAGTCGCTTTATCTGCTATTTATCCGTGTTGTGAATTTCACATTAGGTATAATAAATTAAGGTAACAGTACAAGAGAGATAATAAATTGTGGTATCAGTACAAGAGAGATAATATATTATGGTACCCGTACAAGAGAGACAATAACGTGTGGTAGCAATATATAATACATTGTGGTACCAGTACAAGAAATACTAGTAATACACTGTGGTACCAGTGCAAGAGATAATACATTATGGTATCAGTACAAGAGATAATACATTGTGGTACCAGTACAAGAGATAATAAATTATGGTATCCGTACATAACATAACAAATTGTAGTACCAGTACATGAGAATATGTTATAATCATTTGAAAGCATGTGAATAGTGCAATTACACTGTGGTACCGCTATTCATCTCCACATGTAATACCTTACCACATCTTTAAAGAGACATAAGCTACTTTCGTATATTTGAACAATGACAGTCGATATCTTTGAATTAACAAGCAACGCCAACGAAATCCCAATTCAAACGGAATTTTTTTTTAAAATTTCATATACTGCCTTTACAAGCAGCTGTCACTTATAACGTAGGCCGCGCTGTCAGCTTGCGATTGGATTCTTTTTTTCCCTTATCTCGTCGGGTGAATGCTGCTTTTACCCCCAGGCATTTTATTTATGTGGTATCATTATCATAGAACTCGTTTCCCTCTCCATCACCGGATCTAAGGAGCTAAGATACGTCCTCGGAACCGCTGATAGAAAATCAATGGTCAGAAAATGTGAGCGCCATACTGGAGGGATTTATCAGCATATCCCACAGGACGACTCTACGCCAGATATCCTGTCAGAAGTTCGTAAATAGCCGTCATAACGTATTCAATAAATATCCGAATCCGAAAACTTATAGATAAGCGTGTAGTTGATGTAAAGAACATTTGTAACGTCACAAGCTAACAATAAAGTGTTCATATTTATCAATCGTATGCGCCATAATTTGGCATGTTTAAGCTTCCATAGCGAAATAGTTTATTATTGGAGAATTATTAATTATTAATGTCATTCCGACTCAAGTAGAAATTATATTACGCTGAATTTCGCTTTCACAGGCTGTATGCAATTTTTGCCATAATGTCTGATAATGTTTCAATCTTACAATTATATGTGTTTCAATTGATTTTGGTAGAAATGTCAAACAAGTAATCTCGCTTTTTTTCCCTTTTGTTTCGGGTTCGATTGTAGAATTATTCTGCATACTGAGCGCAACAAGAAAAGTGTCAAGTAGAAATTTCTCAAAGAATAGACAGACGATGTAATCGATACGCTTTGTGAGTCGCTGAGACTGAGTGTCAACAGAGCAGAATATAAGTGTCCTTTCTATGGCCTCGAACATGCTTAAGTGGCAAAGCATGCACATTCAGAACTCCGCCAGGCTTCGGTTTGACTGAAATTCACACCGCACCGACACTATATCCACTAGAAATCAAAGGGATTTGGCAAGGCGGTGTGACGGTGTACAAACATCGCTATTCAGCGCTGCTTTAGGGCATGTCCGACTGTGTTAATCCACACTGGCTTGCCATCAGTGTAAATTAAAGGTCGTTTGCCAATTGTCAGAGGTACGGTGTGTGATGTCACGTTCGGAAAATATATAGATCAGGCCCCGAGATTACGAAACGTTTTTGAGTACGTTTTATGCTCAAATCCATACTCAACTCACTGGTTGGAGATTACGAAGGTTTCTGAGTCACCTGGGCATGAAAATCGGACTCAGTGAAGACTGCTCATGACCATTCTTGTCTCGCAAACTCAGCAGTAAAATCCCTCATAGCAATTTAAATTTGAAAGAATCTATGAGCTGTTTATATATTAAACATGTAGCAACACTCTACATCACTAAAAACATTGTGATTATTTATTCATTTCAATCAGTCCTGTCGCTCGTGTTTATCATTGAATAAATGCACAAGTCTAACAACTTCCTCAGTGTCTTCTATTGTGAAATAGATAGCATGTGACGTATTGCCGTGTACTATTGGTATTACATACGTGTCAATCTAAAGAATATCACTCGGATACGGCGATCAGCTTCTATCGGCAGTAGCAGACGAATGACTCGTTCCCTGCCAATGTTACACAACGAGCATGCGTAGCATAGGCATGGGACCAGTCTGTATACCCTTCTTACCTCAGTCCAAAGAGTTCCAAAATGCCGCTTCTGACCCGAAAAAAAACCCCGTGTTGAGTACAAAAACGTACTCAACTGTAAACTCCACTCCGTGCTCATTGGAGCATGTACTCACAGAGTTTCTTAATCACCAACTTGGCAAAAAATCGCAAATTAGTACGTACTCAAGGATTTGAGTACGATTCTGAGTTAGGTAAGAAAAAAGTTTCGTAATCTCGGGGCAGACGATTTTTGTATGGGGATTTGTGAATAAAACATTTGTTGAGTGTGAAATCGTGCTCAAAAAGGTTTCGTAATCTCGGGGTCAGACTCCATCAGTTTGTTGATGGGAGTATTAAAGTAGTTCATGATATTGTCATCCTTTGTTAACACCATCTTTATCTTTGCCTCCTTCTTGACATGTTGTCATTGTTGGATTCAATAATGATTCCAATGGAAATATGCATAAAACAGATGAAACGATCATATCGTGACACAACTAATAGAATAGAGTAATTAATCTCGATATAGACTACTGAATGAAATTCAAACAAGTATAGGACATGAGGACGAAACGGTGAATTGTCTAATTATAATAGGAAAAAGAAAACCTCAACTATTTGTTATTGGTGGAAACTCCAATTCATGGTAATGTCGGGGGTCGTGTGTTGGTGCTTGGGCATGCAGCCATTACCCTATAGCCATGTATCAAAACTAGGGCTTAAATAAGACTGAGCTACAGCCTATCAGGGTATGCCATCAGTTCATCAGCTGCAAAGGATCATAGCAGGTAATTCACTTTTCGTAACGCGCCGAGATAAAATGGTCATTGCGCTTTACATGTCTTAATGGTCTTAATGTAGTGATTCGCGATTGCTGTGGTCTTACGCGATACGATGTTTGATTTATTATGCATTCGCTTCAGAATTATTTGATTTTCATCCCCCATCTGAATATCTTGACTTATCAATTTGGTTTAAATCTTTTACTTTTACTTATTCATTTGGAATGTTGGAATTGACTTATCCAATCATAATGTTGTATTTTCTAAATATAGCACAAGATCTGCCCGTCAGGTTTCTTATTTCGCACAGTACATTTTATTTAATGCCACTTCTCATGGGATATTATATATCGTTGTGGATATGGTTATTTCTATCATGGATCACTTATGCTCCTAAGGGTTAATCTTTTCTCAAGGTTCTTTTTTCTAAGTTTCCAGATATATCGTGTCTAGCTCAAATTAGAAGAACTTGAAGGTTAAGTTGGAATGGTTGTAAATATGAAAGCTAATCCGATCAAACAAACAATCCAGGTTAACATGAAAATGTCACTTGACACTCACCGTCTCACTTCGTCAATAATGTGACAGGATAGTGTTCCGAAACCAGTTCTATATTACTGAAGACAAGCTACCCTGACACATGTGTATCCGGTCTGTGAGACTTCATTATATTCCCTTGTACGTAGCAGAATAACATTAGCTGGCCGGAGTCCCTGTCTCATCTGGTACCGGACCGGGCTTCCTAATTAAATCAAGAGCAGGTAATTCACTTTTCGTAACGCGCCGAGATAAAAAGGTCATTGCGCTTTACATGTCTTAAATGAGTTCAGGATTATTACTGACCTGAAGTGTTTTGCGTGTCTCAAACAAGTTGTTGGCACTGACTCAAGAGTTCAAGCAAATTGTTATTTCATATTTGGAATTATATTTTTAACTGGCTATTTTCACAGACTTCTTTTCAATATGAATTTACATCATTGATATACTTTGTTACAATGGTGTATAGGTTCTTGGTACACTGTTCTATAGATCTAATATTCGTTTGTAGGTTTAGAAAAGTATAAATTGGGATCGTTCTTTCATCGATACCATACAGCCACCTAAGTCTCAACTTGGATATGAAAGAAGGCTTGTTTTCGTAGAATGTCAATAACCATATTGGCGTGATATGCACAGTACAAAATGTCGGTCAAACGAAATGTATTACATCTACCATTTCCACAGGATACGGATGGCATGTCCCTGCATGTACATTCTTAAGTTAGGAGTATTGTTTTCGCACATCCGCTGGAAGAATACTGCAACTAAATTACAAGGGGCCTATATTCTCGAAACGTTCTTATGATCTTCTTAGCCTAAGAACGTGCGTAACATTTTAATAGCCCTACTATAAGAATCTTTAATATTATCGCACGATCGTGAGAATGTTCCGATAATAGGCCCCTTGTAGATTACGTAAGTTAATTAAGGCGAATATATATTGGTACAAATCTATGGCCCACTGCGAAGATGGTAAATCTCGCCCGTCAGAAATCATGAAGCACGATTCCTATCATCTGACAAACCAATCCCATTTAGATGACGTACGTGTCTGTCCCTGCACCTCTGAGATACCACGTGCTTCCATTCCTAGCTATTTCAGAAATATCAATTACTGCATGCAGCTAATGTTGTCTCCATTAGGCAGGTGCTATTTCTATGTCCCATGTCTAAATAGAGGCCCACTGTCTCTTGAATTAATTTAAGAATCTCGTGCTTCGAGCATTCCTGTCGAAAGATAATGCATATGGTCCTCGGAATAACAATAACCTACTTAAAATTTGCAATTTAAAATGGCTAAAATTCCCTCTATACCATGTGATATAATATTTACAATTTTAATGTCTAATCCTGCCATTTTATTCTAGTCAAACGTCAAAACATTTTATAGAAATAGTTTTTATATATTTACGTACATACAATTTTATATATTTTAGCGGATTGTATACATTTTATAAATATGTTCAAACAGTACTTTTATCACTGTTTTATAGTCTTATAAATCGCTGCGCGATTGGTTGTAATGTGTATACCGTATTGTTTGAACATATTTATAAAATGTGCACATACAAGTGAGACTATAATCAAATATGTCTGTCTGTCTGTGCACATGATATGTCTTAATGTTCCTGTGGAAGATTCGTAGTTGGAGTTGCATGGCGTGTAATCATGTTGGCGTGTAATCATGTTGGCGTGTACTCATGTTGGCGTGTAATCATGTTGGCGTGTACTCATGTTGGCGTGTAATCATCGTTTATATTGGCATTCGTGTGGCGTGACAATAACAATATTTTGGAGGAAATAATTTATCATCAAACGGTCAAACCATAACCGCATAATCCATGTCGGTTAGCTTTTGCTTGGCGAACATGGTTTCGTGAGGGAAATTGTCCTCAAAAGCATATTGTGATAAAAGCGATAGCATGAAAGAGTGGTTTTTAACATATTAGTTCTATGCTATTGCCACCAACTACCATCTGAAAAGTCATGTTCAGTATTTTTATTAGCCAGGAATATTCTCTTTGGCGTTTATCACCAAGAGTGCGTGTGTTGTCGCACCACTAGGGTCGATGACGTGAGTACACACAGCGACGGTACCAATGTTGTCTAAGAGGTTATTTCACCCCTGACATTCCTATATTACAGTCCGTGCCCTCTGGGAGTTTATCGATTGGTATGTTTGGGAGTGTAGTTGACCTGCATAGTTGATTAGTGTTGCCTGGCATTAAGAAACGTGATGTAAACCGATACAAATAGATTTAATTAATATTGCGTCCAATAAATGCGTAGTCTTTCTAAGGATGTGAACAGATGTTGAAAACACTAGAAATGATATCATTGACATTTTATATTAAAATATAGTTCAACATGTACATGTACACATTTAATTACACGTATCATATTTGTTATTGAACAGTTTCAAATACTGGAGATAGATGATATTTGTCTACGATTATGTAAATAGAGACAAGATCTAGTAAACATTAGAACATTTAAATATGATATTACTATTGTGCGGAGTTTGAAGTAGCGCTATAGACAATGTAATACAAGTCATTATTACATTAATGTTAGCAGATTCCAATAGTTTTTATTTTTCCAGACCAATTTCCCATGGAAATGTATTTCGATATTTGATGTTTCATTTATTGCATGATAAGCGTAATTATAATAATATAATACTGTACGTGTTTATATGTTCGAAAGCTTTCTCATTGCGCTGCATTAATACCCCGGTGAATGCGTACTCATTTCACCTTCTCAACTCCCTGTGGATGATACAACCCAATCTGCCATTTAAGGTGCCATTTAACATTCACGATTAACGGGAGACGTGTTAAGTTGGCAGTTAAATTTCATATTCACGATTCCATCTGTTTTGTTTCAGGTCTCGAATTCCAAAACTGAGTTCCAATTGTTACACAAGGGAGTTTACCATGCAAGAACCAAGCGGAGTGTTCAGCATACCAGACTTTTAAAATCGCACCCCAAAGTAAGTTGCCTCAGCCGCCTGGCGATTATAGATGTTGGTGACATATTTACATCCGGGGTCTAAGAGTTGTACGGACAATGGAAACGCTGTGAACCTGGATGAACGCAACTCCAAGACAGCGATTTCTAGAGATACAAACTCGTCACAGTGGTGTTTCCGACATGGGAACGAGGCTGCTGTAGACAACGAAATACCAGTCAAACTGGTACCATGTCAATGTCTTATTTATCTCTCAATTTCTGCCCATTATTCAGTTTCTAGTATATAACCTACTTATAGTAAATCATACAAACATTGTATTAATATAAACTTGAAATCGTTTGAAACTTTGCATGTACTGTGCTTTTTAATAACAAATTATACATTTTCTATTTACAGGTAAAACGTGCGGTTCAGCTTTCAGGATTTTTACGACAGAAGAGGGGATTTAAACCTTTGTTCAGAATACTCAAAGATTTTAAGCAACTAACACCCAAAGTAATAAAATATCCACAATTCCAAAAGCCAAAGCAATCCATACCCACAGATCCAGATTTTGGCAAAGAATGGTACTTGGTAAGTTCTGTGATCTGGAAATCTGGTATTGATTTCGTTATTGCATGCAGTCGCACATCCTCAATTTCTTAGAATCGGTGTCTCTTTACATAAGTAGCGTACGACAGAGCAGTATTTGAGTCTTAATATCGAGGATTCTGCGTCGTGGATAAATTCCCCAGATAGATTATGCCATGAAAGGAGTAACACATGTCACTTAGTAGATCCGAATGCTGCATTGTTAATATAAAACTCTGTCATTATATTACAATAATTTGCGTCGAAGATCAGCAGGGTTATCAATCGAGTTAGCATCACTACAATTATGTTTCATCACTTCTAAGTTCATATCGTCTTTTCTTTTCAATATTGTATTTGGAATGAATAAATGCGATGACTAATATTATATTCGGTAATAAACGTATAAATGTCAAAATATTTACTTAATGGCATGCAATTAGTAATTTTACATATTCAACGCTCACAAAATTTGATGTTGGTATTAGCAATCGGAAAAATAATATAAAAAAATTCATCCGGTTCTAAGTATGTGGATTATGCGCTACGGCAGTACAACGGTATCAATGAGAACCACATTTGCGCATCTCATAGGTTTGTGCCAATTTGAGGCATAATGTATTATCTGACGCCGTGTCTAACCTTAGTCCAAAGTAGTATCAGGACAAGCTCACGTAAAGTGCATTAGATCTTCACGAAAATGGACCCATTTCAAAATACGCCGGTAACCTTTAAGCGGAGCAATGGATTGAAAAGAAGCAAAATAACAGAACACGAGGGTTACACGGAATGGCAAAGGTCACTCTATTCTGATCAATCCCCTCCCTTTGGACACTGGTCAAACACGACTACTATTCAGCCTTCCGTTGCTAATGCTTACTTTAAAGAACTAATTCACATCGGTTCTTGAAATGCGGATGTCCCAATTTCGCCACGGGACCAAGATTGGTTCGATTCACGTCAAGTTAGCATTTTCAACATCATTCAGATAGGTCTGTATTGGCCTAACCTACCGAGGTCTAACGCAAGTCCATATTTGCATCAATTCTTGTTCATTTTCGCTGCGGACCAAGATTCGTTCAATTCACATTAAAATCGTATTTTTACTTGATTTAGTCGCAGTAACAGTTGTATATTGATTGAATTGTGGGTGTCTAGTTGACGTCGATTTCTAAAACGAATCTTGTCCGGATTAGAAAGGAGCGTGTTTGACAAATCTCCCTCTGCAGCATCCTCGCAATTTACTTATTAGCAAAAGTTACGCTTGTGTGACAGCGACTAAATTGCATTTCATACTGCACTTGAAGCACTTGCATCTGTTTCTGCACACCGAGCCTGCACACTTTCATTTCACGAAGCCCTGTCCTCCACCCTGAGATCCAATGCAAACTGCAGGGCGGACAGATACAGGGTTGTGTCTATCAATGTCGATCACAGAGAACAAACTATTGGGGAAATATATCAAACTGGTTTAGTAGTTAAAACAAATCTCATTTAAAATTAATTATTAAGTACACACTTGTGCTAATTGTGCAGACAACACTTAAACTAATCTCACGATGAAAACATATTCGGTACAAGGTTAAACTGATAGGCACATATCTTATGTTATTTTAACCGCCAGGCACACCGATGATGACTAAACTATTCTCACTATGTAATTGGAAACAATGATAAAATAATTCAATGAGGCAAGTGTCGTACGATATTTTAAACACTAAGCACACTGATGGTGAGTAAACTAATCTCACTATGAAAATATCATCAAAGACACAATAAATATTGTCAATAAGCAAACACAGGAATAACATTGAAGCATTTGGTGGTAGAGAACAAGCAATGAATTGTCTCGGTTCTGTCCAATGAAATATCATCTCGGTCTTTTAGGTAATCTGTAAAAGTAAAGCAGCTTGGACCCAAAACCACTAGTTTGAAAGATTGGCTGTAGCATATAGGACTGGTGAATATAGTTTACACATAGCTCGATCTCTGTTCATGCATCCTCGAAACTCAGACCATATGATATGTATCCTCCCCAGAGACTGAGTGGACACTGGTCCATTGGCGGGTATAATAATGTGGCTCTTTGAGCATGCTGCAGGGGGTGGATTTGGCGCATTATTAATAGCCATTATGATTATTATTATTATTACCGAACATCCATCAATTGGCGGATGCTAAGTAGACATATGGTTAATGTTTCGAGAAGGTCTGCTCAAGTAGTTCAGTGATAGAATCAACAATAAATGGACATACGGTGGATATATGTAAATTCTCTTTTCTATTCACCTAAAACTGTCTGTCAATATTATATAAATAATACTTTCGTATGTCTAGTCACATTAGCCGTATTTTATTCATTACAGATGTTTTTAAATCCTAGTCATTGTTGACACATTATGTCGTCTGTCAGTACCAGTCGGTGCTCGCAGGTTTACTGCAACATTCAGTGCTACGGATATTGCGGGTTTTCTCCTGCCCTAAACTGACAAGTCGTGATATAAGTGAAAGAATCTCCAAAGTGACTCTAAACCCCAATATTAAAAATAAACAAACAGATTGTGTGATATTGCTTATATTTATATTATGCGTATATAGGATATTGACACGAAGATCTATACTACGTACTGTGCCGACAGTTATTGACATCTGTAGTCATATTTGACTCCGTATATAAATAATTATCATTATTAACACCACTGATCACATTAGAGTACTTTTAATCCAATCTAAATTTTCTTTAAGCCAATTCGCATTGTTGCACGTTTCGCATTGATATATCTGCGTGTAACGCACGACACGGATGCATTCTAAGAAATGCTTAAACTGCTTCAAGGCACCTCTACAAAGTATTTGTAAAACAGCCCTACATGACTCACCGCCAGCCTCCAAAACTATCGTCTGCTCAATAAATGTCAAAAGCTACTTTCCTGCATGCCTTCATTGTGTGTGGTAAGCATAATAGAGAAAGTACTGTTATCCTGAAAACAAAGTCATCGTTGAAGAAGAAAAACAACCTTCACTCACACATTGTGTGAGTTTGTATTTAGTTTTAGCTTTTCAAGAAGTTGATTTACACCACTAGCAAAGGTCAGACCTTTTAAATTGGTAATGAAATTGTTACAGCAAAGTATGCTTTGTGTTGATAATTATGTTTGGTACACTTCTAAAGAGACACTTAGTTTTTGGAAAGAATAGAATTTAACGGTCACTCCACTGAAAGACAATTTAATAAATTTACATGTTTATTAACCATGAAATTGGCTATTCTATTATTAACCTTGTCATAACAATTAATCACTAGTAGTACTAAACATCCAATAATGGTGTCCCCTCCCCAATATAACATTACGATTGACAATAGCCTATTTCCCTTCCTTTTCATGCTGAAAGCGAACAGTACGCGAAATAGAATGTTATAATTGTATTTTAAAGCAATCTATGACCTAATGATAGCCATGTGGACAGTTCTTCGTTCCTTCACTAGCCATTTTAACATTTGTTTTCTTTTAATAAAAATTTTATATATATATATATATTTTTTGGAGACATAATAGTCTGCTTTCAATTAACATAAATCCGCAATCCTTATATAAAATGATACTATTTAAAAGAAAAGAAAATACGAAACATGAATACGAATTATTTTAATAATTAAAAGATAATAGCTTACTTATTTGACATGGCCTGTCTTCCTTTGCAGAAAAATGTGGGTCAGAGCGGGGGTGTAGCAGGGCTGGACCTTAACGTGGTGTCCGCCTGGGAGGCTGGCTACATTGGTACCGGTGTCACCACAGCCATCATGGACGACGGTGAGTCATTTCTCTGGCACTGTCTTCAATGGAGACATCTGTAGGCTATACAATAGGCTTGGGTCACTGCTCTGAGGATGCGCTTCAAGAATGGCTCGCGCATACTTTTACTATAGCAGGAAATGACGTAAACCTGGACTTACGTCCGAATTACAGTAGACCAGTGTGTCCCCTTGAACTAAGCGGCGTAACCCCAACCGTAGTGCATGCTGTAGTCGGTAGCTGAGGTTATAAAGGAATAAAACTACCTTAGAGCATGTTCCCATATGAGAGCCCTGGTGTAAATCGGCGCGTACGCTAGATAAGGAAGCATACCGGTCACGTTCAAAAACATTACGGGTACTAATCGCTCCAATTGGTGAAGGCAGGGAGTCCACTAAAAATTGGCCCTTTCAATTCCAGCCCAATTATCCCTGTAAAATGCGTTAGTGCCAATTGTTTCCTATTTCTTTTAATTTATTTATAAGTGCCAATATTTTAGAATATTCTGTCAACTGATACATAAGCCACAAGATATATTAATGACCTAGCATGTCGTCAATAGATGCCACAGCGATGTTTTACAATAATTTAATTTATGCATTGTTTGTGTTCCAGGTATTGATTATCTCCACCCAGATCTCAGATATAATTACGTAAGTATTTCCAATACCTTCTACTATAGAAATAGTACGATATGTGTTTATTAAGACCGGTTTACCGGAATACTAGTGTCCCCTCTCATTTTCTTCCTCCAGGCAAAATAGTATTCCTTTAAACCGGTGTCATTAAAACTTACCTGCGCGTATTGTTTATCGTGTGTCTCAGATGTAAGTCACGAATGTTCTGGATATCATTTCATGAAGCTCTCGTATTAACTAAGAGTGCATATCATTCTCGTATCTACCAATATCGCTCATCGTTGTAGTTTATTATTCTTTGGCTACGAGATCTTCATGAAAATGTTCCCTGGCGTTTACTTAATATAATCAATAATACTGTATACACTCTATTGAATGTTACCAATATAGACAAATGTCATATCGGATGAGCGCCGCAAAAGCATTCATTGAACTCTCGAGAATATTGAAGAGCTAAAAAAAACTAGGTTGTAATAATTAGATCCATTTTCCTAATTTTCTTACTGAAATGAAGTCCACACATCTGTACAAACACATACCAAATAATTTCAAGGTCGTTATGTTACCATCGAATATCACGAAAATAACATCCTTTTTGACCGGCAAACGGTATTCTAGTTAGCGCTTCCAGCACAGTATGGTGGATTGGAACAACTCAGAAAATAGTGGAATCCAATACACTTGTTATGCTACGAAGCGCAATTCAATTCAGTATTCGAATGAAAGAGCAATGATCTGTATTATTTACGCTTGACAACCGGTTTTCCAGATTGGCATGTTTATGTGAGCGTCCACGTCTGTTCTGACAAATATATTCCGACATTATTTAGGCCTGACATTTCCATTTAAGCCCGAGAAAAAAATACTACAATTACTGAATTCTGCGTCTAATGCCATTTTCGCGACGGTGCGTTGGTTTTCTGCATAAAATTGACAACATTAAATACATTGTTCTTTGTACGTTGTATATAATGCAAACCGATATAGTAATATAGTGGTACCACGAACTTATGGCAAATGTATTTTGCAAACAATATCGGTAATTCGCTTCCGAACAATCACAAGTCTAAGATACTGTTTCCTTGTCTCTGCATACAGGGGAAATGGGTTATCTTAGTGTCGTGAAAACGGAAATATGCTGGGATCAATGTTGTTTGGAAAGAAATTGGATCAAAGGCGATTATGGCGTTATGGCCCTTCATAACGTTAGAAAAATATATAATAACGAGAATTGGTCAATGACTGTAATTGACTTGCTTACAACGTACGCGTATAATCTTCATGGTTCGTGACATTCATTTCTTCAACTGTTAAAGCAAGACTATATGAGCTTTGGACTTGAATTTTCTTTTAACGTTGTGAGGAGCTATACAGGTTTTAATTAATAATTAATGGCCAGGAAACATTTAGTCAAAAGGTGGGCACGTACTTTAATCATCTCTTGAACAAACGTTACTTTCGTCGAGACTCTCTAACTAACGGCTTTCTGCGGTATTAGACAGTGAACAGGGTTACGGTTTTATCCGATTTATTATTAAGCACATAATGTGACATCGGTGTTTGATCGACCACCATTCATCATCCAGGTTTTATCTTACTTGAGTTGCCGATCATTATGGTCAGACTGAATGATGGATTCTGTAACGACTTCGGCTCTGAAACATCATTTGTCCAAGTCCTCCTTTTTATAAAGTAAATTGAATCCAATTTAAGCTCGGCTTCGTTCTTTTTTCGTTATTTATTCTAAGTCTTGCGATCTGTTTTAAGAAGATTAATTTCATAAATACGTTCTTTAATCAATTATGTGACACAATTACTGACAGTCAAGTTTCGGCTGAAATATCGGGGGGGGGAGGGGTGGGGGGGAAAAACAACGTTCGCGTATTTTAACGGGGAGTTTGTGCTGATAATGATATACTAGTATACCATGCATTATTAGACAGAATGAGAAAAAGTTACGTTGAATTAATGTCATATGTGGTAAATTATTCCCGTTTTAGTTTTGAATGCAGATGCTATTTTAATTATATATATAAAGATTATATATCTTCTTTTCTTGTCCATTCAGAACGCCGAAGCTAGCTATGACTTCAGCAGCAACGATCCGTATCCTTATCCCAGATATACAGATACTTGGTTCAACAGGTGAGTTCGTGATTAGTCCCATGTAGAGCCATGAATTGTAATAATTGACCCAAATTGTAATTTCGGCCCTGAATTGTAATAACTGAAAAAGTTTATCTGAATTGTAATAAAAATTGCCCTGAATTTTAACATTAATAAAATTGCTCTGAATTGTAATAATTCCAATTGGTCTGAATTATTATTATATTCAGGTTTACGAGTCGAATTGCTATTATATAGAATGAAATGAAAAACAGTTGCTTTGGCGAAGGAGTACAATCAAGGCTCTACATCCCGTAATTTACCATACCCTACCAACAACGGTAACATTCTAACGTTATTAGATATCTTTATGTAGTGGTTGATCTTCACGTTGAAGTTGAAGGAGGATTGAAGAGTGTATTTCCGCCGGATATAGTTTTACCTTGTGCGTTATTTTCCAGTCACGGAACCAGGTGTGCCGGGGAAGTGTCCGCCGCCAGGGACAATGGCGTCTGTGGAGTGGGCGTGGCTTACGGATCCAAAGTGGCAGGTCTGTATAATCTCAATCTCAATCTCCATTAGAGGAAGGTCCGGGGATCGAAAAATCGACTGGAATAATTTACAGTAACAATAATAGTAATATTCATTAAATTTAACGCCAGGGTTGAACAATTATACTGACCCATGTATTTATCCATGTAGGTCTGAGAATGTTGGACCAGCCCTTCATGACTGATCTCATCGAGGCCAACGCCATGGGCCACATGCCCAACCTTATCGACATCTACAGCGCCAGTTGGGGACCGACAGATGACGGCAAGACCGTCGACGGTCCCAGGAATCTTACAATGAGGGCCATCGTGAACGGTGTCAATAATGTAGGTGTATATGTCGTAAAGGAATAAAACATCAGACGATAAACAACAATCGGAACGTCCTCGCGTCATCACCATATCTCTCCTGTACGAAATGGTGTAACTCTAAGGTAGCCTAAACTCCAACCGAGCCTTAGACTACTTAGACTACTAAGATTGGAGTTACGGTTGCCTTAGAGTCGTAACGTACAGGCGAGTTCAGTTATACGCCCGTACCCGGATGCAAGGTCACCATAATGGCGGCGGGGTCATGAGATGCCCCTACTAATCAAAATGCCGCTATTTTGAAATTTAATAAATGAAATTTCTGGTCACGTTTCACTCGGATTTTTCTATTCTATGTATTTTTATTCAATGTGACCGGAAATGGTACCGAATGGTGCGAGAGATTTTGAATATTTAAATGATGGAAACCTTGCAGCTGGGTTCGAGTGATAAAGTGTTAAATGGCTGTTCGGACTTCCGTGTATCAGAAAATGAAACCATTTTAGAGTTAGTACATTTGTATATTAAACAAACAAAAAGGTTTACTTAATATGCTTGTGTAAATATTTACAATTACAGAATACGTACAAATAATCTCCTTCATTCTTAATATTCCCTTCATCTCTCCCCTTCTCTTGGAGCGGTTTTCATTTAAGTTGTAATAACTTGTAACCCATCCATTTCGTCTTGAATAAAATATGTTTAAACTAAACTAAATTAAGTAAGGCCTATCAGGTTAATTAATAAATGCAGTAGGCTATTATTTATATTTATATTCCTTCTAGATAGATCCAGATCATTAATATAATGGTGGAACTTGACCCTGGACAATACTTGTTCATGTACCCGGAATAGATGAGTTTGTTTTGGTGAAACACCGATGGTATTAAAATTAATTTTAAAAAACACTGTATAATAATTACATTTCAAGATATAAATACGAAATATTGCTATTTGCCCAATAACCAATAATAGAAGCGATTCTGAAAACCAACGAAAGACGCACACTTTGAACAGTGAAACAGTATCGCATTGCCATGCGAATCATTTTAAGGGGGGAATTTGGTTAATATTCATCAAACTAATCAGAATTACACTAACACCGAGTATTAGTAACAGATTTGACCCCGTGACCTGATCAGAGAGTCGGCTCTCTCGGTATTCAATCTTTGGAATCAAACAATATCGACATCGCGCGCGGTGTCACGCCAAATCACTAGCCCAGCGTTAGCCAAGGAGGCCATAAATCCATTAGAAAAATGGAGAATTAGGGGAAATCTTATTTGAACACGTCTCTCGCTTACTGCAAGACTGACTAAATCTGTCGGGATTGTGAGGGAGGATCGTATTTACCAGTAACCCCCTCAAGACGTGTGCCTGCAGTGTGACGTGGGGCGCAGAGGGGCGTGTGTTCAACTTTGTCACAACAAATACTCGGTTCTGATTAATCCGGCTTTGTGAGCAGGGGGATTCGAGGGATTAGTGACCCCTCTTGCCAAACAGTGAAGAGAACGCGCTGTATGTTAACCTCCGTCGGGAACGTCTGGGAACGTGGTCGACGTTGACGTCTAATCACGCTGGTTTGATACCATACACGGTGTGTTTAGACATGCTATGGTGATACGTACACACCGGTTATAAGAGAGATTATAAGGAGCTAGCTGGCAGATAATAATTGGGGAAAAAATCTTGGGTTTCTGTCTTGCTGTACGAAGGCCAAATAATACAAATGACAGCGGTAGTGAATATGATTCCGTAGAGTAGGCATCTTCTCAATAGGGCTAATATCTGCGTAGATTTACATTATGTTCAATCATGTTTTTACATATTCTGGATGGGAAATACTTCCTATGTAGTGTTCTATAATATTGAAAATAGCTTTGCATGCATGTACATGTATTTGACATATTTGAAAAATATTAAAGAAGTATACACACTAAAGATGTATATTATATTAGTACTTAAAACATATAATACCACTGAATGTTTGATGTTTGTAAATTATGCTTGATTTTTAATTATTCCGATAATTCTTCCATTTTTACGTTTGTATACCGGGTATGCGATTCTTCATAACGTGTACCACAAAATGATCAAGCATAATGATTGTTAACCGTCAGATAATGTGTACAAGTTGATCAAGCGAACGTAAAATGACCACAGCAGTAATCTGTGGTATGGGCTTTAACACTGTTTTTAAAGTGACTATTTTCTTTTGTAAGTTGCGCAGCCTAAATTATAATCAATTATACCCTTGGAATGTTACTAGAACTTACTAGAGACATGTCACTCGATGAGTGGGCACAGTTTATTGCTGTAATATCACGTGGGATAAGCTCGTGGAATCTGCAAGCTGCACTGTATATATGACGCATTGTTTGTATTACTGTTCTGATCTAGTAATCTGATGTAT
>JAUTBT010038613.1:0-36417 GCA_032361225.1 Lepetodrilus schrolli
CAAGAGAAATTAGGTCATTAGAAATTATAAGAACTTACCGTCATTTTATGGTTGTTCACTTAAGTATGAACGATTTGAAAGTGCTGGTTAAACTCTTGTGTTTAACCAACACTTTCAAATAGTTCATACTTCAGTGAACAACCATAAAATGACGGTCATTTCTGAAATAATCTAAGAAGCAGATAAACTTATAATAATATCTATCTTTTCATAAGGTCCATTTAATTTTTTTAAAATTGTTTTCTGTATCATTCATAAACCTGTAGCATGCTTTAGAGCGTGGATTTGGCACAATATAAATATTCATATTGTTATTATTATTATCCTCTACAATTTTTATGACGTAAAATTTACATGTATGTACACTTTTATCCCTCTCTTTGCTGAAGGCAGCTGGAGATGCCCTAAAAAGCTGTACCTGTGTCTAATACAGCAGGGAGAGGGTTAACAATGTTCAATGGTACATTTTTTCATTAACCAAAATGAAAATAAGACATCGTTAAGCTAAATGTTTATGATCTGCGCGACCTATCATGCATTATTTAGAAGCTCTGTTTAATCGATATCAACAATTTCGATTCATAACGTTGACAGTGTCTGGTTTGTGTTTCAGATGTTAAGAGCTGGTCAGATCTACTGGAAACACTGAGCCCCACTGGACATACCACTATTGGCTATTTTAAGGATGGCCACGTGTAAGTTCCATTGTAATACGTCTCATTAACATTTTATTGAAAAACCTTGATCACTGGTCTGGTGCATCTGTGCATCGTTGGCCATCAACTATTATACGATTCAGCATTGTTTCATTTTGCAGGCTTCATTAATCATAAATATTATATGCACTTATCCTGAATAATGAATACTAGTAAATTTGTTTTGATATTGTAAAATATATACCATAAAGGAAAAAATGTATATAAAATAAATACGTATTCTATTTCACTCCCATAATAATAATAAAAAATGTATTCTATTTTATTCCTAATATGATTTTAAAATGTATTTTATTGTATTAAATCATGGTTCTTTATTTGCGAGTCGGACTTTAAATGCATCCTAATCCATATAAAGACCATATATATTCACAGTAAATAATATAGAATACATTAAATGCAAAATCATTAGCATTGGTAGGTAAGACCAATCCTATTTAATATTGGCCAAACGTTGTCGCCAATTGGTGAAATATTCCCGCTGCGACGTAAAACAATAATTAATTCATTCTTTGCCAAAAGGGTTAATGCGTTTCTTTCTAGAAAGATTGTGAAATTGATTGCCATGCAAAGTAGATAAACATGTCATGCACCCCAATTTGTCATAATTTGTGACAGTTTACTGTTAATATTTTAATACCTTCGTTTACAGGGAAAAACTTGCGGATGATGTTTTTGTAGATGATCTACCTCTGGGAAGTGAAGGTAGGACTATTTTCTGCATCATGTTAAAGGCATACAATCACAGATTGTAAGTTAATTATTGAAAACCAGTGGGATATACAGAAAATGAGCTACGGTTACCCAATATACTTGTGTAAAAATACATTTGACGATGAAATACGTAAACAAACCGTGATGTATGCCTTTAAAGGAATTCCATTCTGGGTATTTTATTTATTTATTTTTTAAATGGTGTTTAGAACTGCTTTCAAGATTCTTTCATTTATATCAAGGCTTGTCAATTTATGGCAGGAGGAAACCTGCAACATCCGTAGTGCTGAATGTTGCAGTAAACCTGCGAGCACCTGCTGGTACTGACAGACCAAGGATGATAACTACATTGCCACTCTACAGACATCGCATACTATCAATATTGTGTCAGAAAGGTAACTTTCATGAACATTGATGCTGGGCTCCCGGGGCGGTATTTGAACCTGGAACCTTTGACGTTCTACCACTGAGCTATCACCTGCCCCATTCTAGGTATTACACCAATTTTTAAAATATTTTTTTCTTCCTAATTTTTCTCATTTCCATATTTGGATGATCGTATACACCTATTTTAAATACCTGTTAGCTGTGCAATCGGTCGCTGATGTTGATTGATGGACTTGGCACAGCTGTAGAGAAATTACATCAAACATTTCAACAGCATGTCGCCAATTTTGGCAACATAGTACTTATCATCAACTATATGTGTGATTTATCTTCCATGCAGTAGGCTGGTATGTAGGAGTACAATAGGCTTCAAACTGAGTGTTCTACACGACTTTGTGACAAATTACTGTTGTAAATAGAATAATTTAAACATTTATTGCAACACACACTTGCTATCATAGTGCAAGAGCAAATAATATACATGTATTTAAATCTGTCTACAACAATAACAGTACATGAGATTATTGCGGAGTGCACATTTCGACAGAAAATCAGGTATGCTCAGCTCAATTCAAACTTAGTTTGTGTCGCCTATAATTAAAAATGATGTGGTCATGTTGGAGCAAATTGCACATCAAGTTCAAGTTTTTATTTTCTCTACTCACTGTGGTACACTAAAACTACAATGGGTGATTGGGCAATCGCTTCTGCACCCCCTCTTCTCTGGAACAGCCTTCCCGTAGCTCTCCGATTCATACCTACCAAATCCTCCTTCAAATCTGAACTTAAAACACATCTGTATCGTCAGGCCATTTATAGCTCCTAGTCTTTTCTACATGTATATATCTGTACTGTAAGTGTCACTGAGCACCTCGGATGGATATTAGGCGCTATAAAAGTACATTATTATTATTATTATTATTATTAAGAGAATTATAATTACAGTTAATACAAAGCATAGATGGCGGGTAGATAAATAATTACATCATAATACAATGTGAACATGACATAATATTTTGTTAAATTAACTTTTACCATTATTATATCAATAATGTCTACCTATGGGTTAATGTGATTCTGTTATGTTGAATTTTACATTTTGTAATGTCAATGTTATTTGTTGTCACGAGTGTGTTGATTTTCCGTAAAATCACTACATTCACCAGGTGTTTCAGTACAAGTTTGTTTATCACAGATATTTCTGTCAGCTGTACCTGTATTACGTTGGAACGTCTAACAAGAGAAAATAAGTAAATTTGTAGCTGTTCGATTTATTAGAAAAATACGAAAATTGAAAATGATCTGTGTTCATATAACCAAATTAAAGTGCGAAATATGGTTGTAAATGAAATGGTAAAAGAATGAATGATTAAAAAAAAAACAACTTTTTTTTAATTGTGTTAAAATTTGTTGTTGTTTTTGAATAATTGGAAAATTATGATTTTCGTATTTTCGTATTTTTAGGGTCGGATTTATTTTTATTTTTGGCGATTAATTTAGGTGTTCAAATTATTAAGGTAATTACAGTATCATTTCTGTTTCATAAAGATTTGAAGACTGCTATTAAACTGTATGTTTGAACACCATTCAAACTGACATGAAATATTTGGCTAAATGTAAATAGACAAGATAGAGCTGGCTATCGATATATGAAAGATCAATAATCGTCAGCTCAATATCGATAATTATCGGACAAGTCCATTCTGAAGGATTATTTGTATTTTCAGGACAATTTATTGTAAAAATATATATTTGGAAAATGTACGAGTTAGAAATATAGGAAGATTCTAAGCTGACATACTATATACTGGTCACAGATGATCGATCTGCTGCTTTGTGTCCTGTCTTCAGGAAGTCCTTTACAAGTGAATAAAAGCTTTTATTTTGTAATCCATAAATCTGTTCATAGGTATTAATAACACAGTTTTTATATCGATAATCAATACTAAATATTTCCATCGATAATAATTGTGATTATCAGTACATGTATATATAGCCAGCCCTAACACCAGAGTAATTCACTACATGGAATTGAATATTTTCAAGCCCAGGTTTACCTTTATGAATAAAGATATTAATTGTAAATTAAACTATGACTACGGTACAGATTAGGATGTTATTTCATGATTCTTGTAGTCCAACAAGCTGGTGGTACAATGTTTAACCCTCTCTCTGCTGGATTAATCATATAGTCACTGCTATATGGAAAGCTCCAATTGCTTTGAATACACAAAGGTTAATATAATGTTAACAGACGTATATGAATATTAAAGTCTCAAAATTCACTTTTTATTGAAATTAAGGAGGTTGTTGATATGGAAGTTTATTTATGATTTATATGTCAATCAGTTGTCAGATTAGTGATGTGTGTTCGGTTTGGACCAATTTGGCTAGGTATCTCGTATACATGTAATGCTTATGCCATTTGTCTAGATAGCTCTGGACCCATTTGTCTAGATAGCTCTGGACCCATTTGTCTAGATAGCTCTGGACAAATTTCAAGATTGCTCTAGATCCATTTGTCCAAAATAGACAGTTAAGATTTAGGACAGGCTGTTTGCTCTCATAACACGGCACATAATGATTTAGGAGGGGAATTAACTGATATGTCCTGCCTAGGAATGTGTAAAGGATAGTGAATAGGCAGGTATACTTCCTCTGGTCAGACATACCTTAAAGATGTCTTAATTATTGTATAATAGTTTGATAAAACAAACAATGTAGGATAGATTCATGCCAATAAATGCTGTTTATTTAAATATTAGTAGGATTTTTTTTCATGTTTTCAATACATACTAATTATATCAAATTATTATTGGAAGTTAAGATTGCACATTTTGGAACCATATTAAAGGCATACAATCACAGATTAAGTTCTCGTTTTGGACCAAATTGGAGTTAAAAATGCAAAGTACATGCACTTAACATACATATCCCTTTTGTACCTCCAAATATCTTTTCACCTCTGTAGGATAGGTAAAATTCCATTGCAGTTTACATTTCCGGTATAATCAGTTGGTAATGTACTGTAATATCTCACTATTTTCTAATATACTCTAATCATTGAACACGGTCAAAATAACCTTTCACGACTTACTGGTACAATAAAGCTAGGTAACTATAAATAATGAAAAATAATAAAATATGAAAATATTGAAAACCAGTCGGATATGCAGAAAATGTAGCTGTTTACCCAATATACTTGTGAAGACACATCAAATGTACATACTTTAATGTAAAAATACGTTTGACCATGAAATATGTGAACTAACCTGTGATTGTATGCCTTTAATGTTTTAGAAACATATTTAAAAATAAATCTCAGAAGGTAGAAAACAAATAACTATATGAACATATCAGATGCATGTAGTTGATTTATTGTCGTCAGTATTTATAAGAAGGGTGAGGACGACATTTGAAGGTGTATTCTGAAAACTGGAACTCTTGATTTATGCTACTGTGACAGATAAATGTGTGCATGGTGTAACTATAGTGTTGGTGGTGACTCAGAACTATCCTTATTTCTACACCCACAGCTTCATGTTCACTATGTTAAATATTAGTTTATTTCATCTCATCCTCTAAAATGCAGGTCTGATGCCTCCTTGAAACATACGCTACTGGCCCTGGGCAATTCAGACACTATGACACAGTTTGGGCCTAAATTCAAGAAATTAAATGGTCTTTTATCGTGTAATGAATCAGGTATCTCTTAAGGTACATGTATACGATTGAGTGAAGAGAATGTCTGAAAAGATGAGTTATGTCCCCCTGGTTCATGCATCCTTGTATTTGTCTATATTTTAAAACTAATTTTAGAATACATGTCATTGCTCTTGTCAGACCATGGTTCCAGATCAAAGTTGACAGTTCCCCAGGATTTTCAAAGTAAACGTGGAAATGGACCCACCTTGACAGGTGCTAAGATTCTGCTAAGTCATGAATTCACACAGGATTATTTTTACTTAACCTCTTCTATTTCAATAATTAAAAAATGTGAGTGCGAAATTGTCACTCAGCAGATATCTTTGGCACCTTTCTACACAGTAAGTTGTATTATAGGACAGACTTATGAGATATGTCTTATAAGACAGACTTACCATATAGGACCAAGTAATTGTCAAATCCATTTGCTTCAAACAGGAAGAAGGTTCATAGTCTGCGATCTTGGATGGGTTCCATTTGTAAAGAGACATGTTGCTTCCTGGTCAATCTCATTGAGGTGTTCTGTGTCAATCTCATTGAGGTGTTCCGTGTCAATGAATGAACTGATCCTTTGATAACCAATCAATGATCTATTAGCAGATTAGCTGTGAAGTCATCTATTCATGCCGGCTCTAAAGGTGGATCAGATATTTGGATACAGGGGGTGGAAGGAAGTTGTTTCATATTAGTTCCACTTCTAGATATTGATTTCAATCAAAGATCTAGAGGCCTACATGCTTTTCCACTTTGGTAATTTAATAATGTATTACAGGTCTGTGTGCATAGTCTTTGAGTTAGCAGTTGTTCAATTCTTTTCTTTTTTTTATGGATTAGAACAACTAATCTGTACCCAATGGTACTAGTCTGTACTAGTCTGTATAGTTTGTATAGTCTGTTGTACTAGTCTGTATAGTTTGTATAGTCTGTATACCTGTAGTCTGGTTTCTACAACTGCCAGGAGTGACTTTGACATGCTGTGTTTGACTTTGACATGATATCAGTATGATCTCTACAACAAGGAAGTGAATTGGTTGTTGGCTGATTTGTGGTTTAAAGCCACCTTCAAGATTTGTTCACTCACATCATGACTTGCATGCATATGTACTAGTCTGTTTTTATAGTGCTAGCTCACTTGGAGGTATATCATGCCGCAGATAGAACATGAATACCCCACTCAGACACAGTATACTGACTCCGAGCCGACCAGTCCTTGCTTTACCCTTTTAATGCTGAGCGCCAAGCAGGGGAACGACAAGTACCATCTTTTAACGGCTTTTGGTGTGACGCGACCGGGGATCGAACCCGCGACCTTCCGCACTTCGGGCCAAAGCTCTAACAATTACACCACGGAGCCGGCAACAAGGAAGTAGTGTTTAACATTCTAGCTATAATCATAGATATGGTGTCATATACTTATGATATGGTTATGAGGCTACTAGGCAGTAGCAGCAAGGTAATGCTGTTTCCTTATTATATAACTTTGATCAAATTAAGTACTTCAGGCAACTTTCAGTCTAATGTATTTAATGACAATATTTTTTTTAGTTATTTTTATTGCTTGAAATTTGCAGTACTATCATTGGAACTATAATTACCACAGTTATTTTATTAAAGTAAATATGTATTTGCAATTTATAACAAAAAATTGATTGTGTCAAAAGTGCAATTTCTAAATAATCATCTTATCAGTACTTGGTATGTGTAATATGCTTGTAATATGGACTTTGTACCTTTATCACACTGATGCCATATACACATGTATGTTTATTTATGATCTGTGTTTATCAGATCTGAACATTAATATCAACAGTAACTCAGTTATGTTTGATGCCGGTCTTTTTAATTAATCTGACTGTAAGCGTACAATGTGGAATGGAACACAATGCCCCAAGGTATGGTGGATAAATAGCAGACAAATAGCAGATAAATAATAGAGAAAAGCTTCCGATCACTGTCAGCACTTCCAGTATTACTTCAAGTAGGCTCAGGAAATTGTCACGTCTCTCGGCAATTGAAACCAAAAGTAGCTGATCCATACTGGAAGTGTCTGTCCTTGTGTGAATCGTACGAATGACGTACTTGTCCTCGTAATGTATCACAGACAATTGCGGATGTTAAACTGGAGATTCCCTGAAAAGTGGCAATCATGGTTGCCACTGGCAGTGACCAGATTAACTCGGATATGAATTAGAATTTCTGCTATGTCGGGAATCTACGGAAGTATTTCTGAGGTAGGAGGCTTTGTAATGTCTAATGATATTGAAGAATCTTTGTCATTTTGGGAGAAAGCTGTCATTTTAATTCATTTACAGTAACATTAGGTCACTAGGTCATCTCTTCTTCATGACTATTTTTTGTATTATACCATTGCTTTATTGTTAGCATATGCGATGATCAGAACATTCTTGTAAATTATGGATGTTATTGAGGTGCTGAAATGGTTGAAAACATATAAAAATCAAAACTTGTAGATATTCAGTCTCTCCTTTCTTTTGGTGAATAAATCAACATACAGGAGGTATATAAATATTAATATTATTCAGTAATTTGTATATATTTATACTGGTTTGTATAAACTCAGAATGTGTAAAAATTTGAAGATTTGAGTGGCATTCCTGATGTTATTATTTTTTACAAAGTTGGTATGTTTCTACTATGTTTTAAGAAATTTGGAAATGCTTAAATATTATTATTATTATTAATTTATGGAATATTATCAGAAGCTAATTACTCTGATATAGACATCTTTATAAATTTAGATATCAGGACCAGAGATTACGAAAGGTTTTTGAGGACGATTTCATGCTCAACTCGAAGTTTTGTTCATAAATCCCCATATAAAATTTGATCGAGTATGAAATCGTACTAAAAAATGTTCATAATCTCGAGACCAGATGTAAAATAATATGAAGCAAAACAGTGCGTAAGATTCTTGTCCTTAATAACAAAAGGTAGATAACTGTTTCTAGATCTAGGTTTATTATTCCAGTGAATATCCATTGAAGATTGGCTTAGTTTTCGCTTAGCCAGTGCAGGATATTTTTCTAGTGTCAGATTGCCCAGACTTTCCTGAAAGCGAATACTAATTTGTCTGCAACATCACTTACTGGCGGACTCCTGCTTACTACAGCATTGATGTAGAGTAGTTTTACTGTAACCTCACAACATAAGAGAGCATCTATAATGAACGCTTCAGATGTTTAACCCTCTCCCTGCTGGATTAGGCACAGGTACTACTCTTTAGGGCATCTCCGGTTGCCTCAAGCATGGAGAGGGTTAAGGATATTCCAGTTAAAATTACAATGTTATATTTTTACGTAAGGCTTGAAATCTAGACAAATGAAATACAACAGCAATCGGTAGATAATTTAATAAAGGTAGTGATTATAAATCATACAGTCTCCTGATCCTATGGGGGGTCTTCTTATCATGGACGGTTTTCTCACTTCACAAGATCGTTTTCATGACTTAAAAATAGTTTCTGCCTCTTAAAGATTGTGTTTTGGTTTGCTTGATTACAGACGCCATTACTGAGTCAATTGGACATGCTGGTTTAAAGTCTGGTATATTTTGTGTGCAGTGACTTGCGATACTCCTTACTAAGTGCTTCTCTGAGCTCGGAAACCAAATTGGTTCCTGAATATTAGCTGCCTAGTCCGAGGATCACACAGACACGATTCTGGCTTGCTAGTGTTCGGGATGGATATAATTATGGATGAATACCAAAAGACACATGTATTCTTTGCCTGTAGGTACCAGTGTGTGATATGTTAAATATGATATTATCTTTACATAATAACTCTCTCCATGCTGTAGGCAACGGATATGCTTAATCCAGCAGGGAGAGGGTTAATAATGTTCAATTTAACCCCTTTATTTTCTAATCGACCTTTATAGCTTTGTTGATTTTGTTCTTGTGTGTTTTGTAACTAACTTTTTCTGATTTCTGTTAACTTTGATGTTAAATGAGACGATAAAAATCTATCACATTAATTGTTTGTGCACATTGGTGCTATGTGTGTGCACCAGTATATCATAGTACTTTATAGATATACACCATGTACATCAGTTAATAACAGGAAGCATGAAGTTTCACTATTAGGTTAGTTGCAGTATGGCCATTGATGAAACATCTGACATCTTTTATGAATTGCCTGTGCATGTAAGGTAGGCCCTGAGATTATGAAACATTTTGAGGACGATTTCACGGTAAATCTCAAATTTTATATGGAGATTTATGAAGAAAAACTTGAGTTGATCATGAATGTATTCTCAAAAAGCTTTATTCCTGATAGACGTTAACTTTATTTCATTATTATTTATCTGTAGGAGATTTTACTACTACGTATTAATCACGCATTTCGTTCACCAATTGACAACAAACACATAATAGAAATTTATATTACTGAATTTCTTGCACCATTTGCTGGTTAAAAATGTTATTACCCAGTGTATTTGCTTAATGTTGATTAGTGATATGCATCGACCCGATAATTTGACATCTATAATCGAAGTCCATCAATCAATCAATTACTGATATATTATCTACTACTATATGCTATGGATGTATAGCACTATATAAATGTCCTGTAATTATTATTATTGTGATTATTATTACTACTATGTATTATGGTCACAAATAAAGATGTTGATCAATAAGTTACATGTTACTTTTCTAGAAGACTTAGTGTACACATTTGTAGATATGTTTCAATAACGAATTCTATAGAAATTCAACTTTCGCATATAACTATCGCCCTAGGTGTGTTCACTTATTCTTTGACTTAACTACTAACAAACTTATCAGTTTTAAGAGGCAAATTATTGCAATTAACTTAAATTCCGTACATATAAAATGAACAAATGAAGTAAAATTTTAGCTATTAATGAGTATCAATAATTTTTCCTTGTTATCGATTTATTGACATGGACATTTCATTGATCAATACATCAATATTTTTACTGATCAACACATTACTACTATTAACAATCTTTATGCCAATTGCATAATTTAAGTTACACATTTCCTTCATTAACAATGCTCTCTCATATATTTTTTTCATATTTTATTAATTGTTTTTATTTATTTATTATTATTTCTATTATTATTATTATTATTATTGTGAGGGTGGTAGCGCAGTGGTAGAACAGTTGGACTCCAGGTTCAAATCCCGCCCAGGGGGCCTGGCATCAATGTTCACGAAAGTTACCTTTCTGACGCGATATTGATAGGATGCGATGTCTGTAGAGTGGCAATGCAGTTATCATCCTTGGTCTTGTCAGTACCAGCCGGTGCTTGCAGGTTTACTGCAACATTCAGCGCTACGGATGTTGCGGGTTTCATCCTGCCCTAAACTGACAAGACGTGATATAAGTGAAAGAATCTTGAAAGCGACTCTAAACCCCAATTTAAAAAAAATTATTGTTATTATTATTATTATTTAAAACAAACCATTTAATTAATTCTAATTGGTCACATTTTCAACACTACTCTACTTTCAGGTATATCTTATATTGTGACATGAATGTGTGTATGTTCAGTGACGTGCTTACATACTGATTATGTTTAATGACATGTCTGTATACATTTATATGTCTATCACTAAGAGGGATGCTTTTGTGTATACATATTAATATACGTATAACCCGCTGAGCGCGCAAACAAGAATACTAAAACCTGTCTGCTAATCACCTTGTCCTTGATTGTAATCTTTGAACCTTTGTGGAAAGAATTTCCTGATATTTTCACAGTCGGTAGGTAAAATTTCATCCGAAGTATATTGAATAAACTAATTGTATTATCAATAGAAACAAACAAATTTACGTAAGATTTTATGCGTGTGTATAGTTCTGGTATTGCTGGTTAATATTATAATGGCGACATTATCAGAGAGTTATTCAGTTTGATAGCTGTGGGCAATGGTATGTTTACTTCTGTGCATTGATACTAACACCCTCGGGGAAAGTGAGCTGTGTCAATAAGATATTGTTTCTCCATTTAGAAAGACATTTATTGTGTGTATATACCAGTATACCAGACGTGTAATATTCTTAAGTGATGTATTTCTGTTTCAGCCAACACGCTGTCCCCAGTTCCTGCCATTTCATCAAGGTAAGAAAATTAATCATTTGTGATTGTATGGGTTTAAGATTATGTGCATCATGTACAGATCCATTCATGGCATGTCCCCTGACTATCTCTCAGAACTATTAAAAATACTTACACTCCTACCAGACTTCTTGCTCTAAGGAACATCAGCTCTTAAATGTACCAGTTTTCACTCTCGTCATTTGGTTATAGATTTTTCTGACATGCAGCACCTCTTCTGCGGAATACTCTGCCATGCGCTTCGCAATCCAACAACTTTACTATCTTCAAGCCAAAACTAAAACCTATAACATCTGTTACAATGCTTAAATTCTTATAGTGTTTTCATATATTCTTACATGTATATATAATTTTGTATATATTTATTCCCACATTGTAGCGCAATGAGCAAACAGTAGGCATGGATTTGGCGCATTATAAATACACATTATTATTATTATTATTATTATTATTATTATTATTATTAATCAAGAAAATTTAAATATATTTCATGGGATGTTACTATGTTTCTTGTTAATGTCTTCACACATATACTGGGCTGTCAAATATTAACGGAATGCACAATTGTGATATTTTTGTTCAAAGAGAGGCAACCTATATAAGTAAAGAAGCACGTGCATGTACGTGCAATATATAATTGCCCATACGTTTTCTCGCATGTATTGTAAATCTCATTTCTATTACTTGTACTTGACTCAGTTTTGATATATACCATTTTATATGTCCGCATTTGAAAGTAATATGAAAATATCAATATCATAGTTCACTTAAATGTTGACATTTAATAGTACCTAATAATTCAAAACCTCTAATATATCAAACACCTAAATTAATCACCTAAAATAAAAATGTTATGACCCTAAAAATACGAAAATGACAATTTTTTTCGAATCATAATTTTCTAATTATTTGAACACAATATTTAAGAAGTCAATTTACAACCATATTTTGTACCTTAATTTGGTTGTCCCTAATTATACAAATACAGATCATTTTGAATTATCGTATTATTCTAATAATTCGAACAGCTACAAATTTATTATTTTCTCCTGTTCGAATTATTAGGGTAATTATGGTATACATATAATTGATGCCCAATGGATTTGGCACAGGCACTGCTCTTTGGGCATCTCTGGTTGCCTTTAGCATAAAGAGTTAAATCTACTAATCACTGTAAGATCGCCAGTTAGCATATCATCTTGATTTTCTAGGAGTCTAATAATGGTTTGTAATGTGTAGATAGTGTGAGAAAACTTACGTTGTACTAGTAAACAATGCACATGCTATTTATATGAACATCTCTTCTTCATGTAATGATATGTCTTTCGTCTGTAATCACCTGTCTGCATATCGTGGTATTGATAATTGTTCACATGATTGTTATTATAGTGGAGAAATATCTAGAAATTTGACAACCTATTAACCCGCTCCCTGCTGGATTAGGCACAGACACTGCTATTTAGTGCATCTCCAGTTGCCTTCAGTATAGCAGTGTGAGTGAGTGAGTGAATTACTGTTTTATGTCACAGCGGGAATCTTTCACTGATACGCGACGATGAATTAATTAATTATGCAATATGAATGGGTTAATATGAAAGGCAGCATGAAAAACATGTCAAAAAAGGTTTGAATAAAAGTGAAGTATATGATTGAACACAGGAAATGATGAAATAATTGACATACAATTCAAACAATGGGTTGTTATCTGGTTATTTCACTATGTACCATGTATACAGAGTCAGACATTATTAACTTGAAAGAGTGTTCTGAATCGCTTGTCTCTAACCATTGCCATTAATACTGTAGATGTCGAAAGGTTAAGAGATGATTGTCATCTGAGACCAGGACCCTGTTGCATAGAACTGTAGCTACAATTGATTGTAAGTCAAAATTTCAGAACCTGCTACAAGTTTAACTCCATTGCATAAAATAAAATACTTTTATCGCTGCAATACTTGAGAATATGATTAGCTAAAACTATTGTAGCGATAAAAGCTGTTCGTAGAACCAGACTATCATTTATAATGGATTCCGAAAATTTGACGTACAATCAATTGTAGCTACAACTGTTTCGTGCATCCGACCCCTGTACCGTGCATATTTACGCTTTCTTACTTCTGGGTATGATGAAGTTAATGAGATGTCAATGGACTTTTCAACTCAACGTGCCGAGTTTTACTCCTCGCCAAACCTCAAACAATCGTTTTGCCCAGGTTCCTGGGCATCTCATCCTATCGTTTTAAAAAGAAATTGGTCTGTATCATAAGTTTTAAACTTTATGCTATTGCGTTCACACTATTTATTCCAATTCCATTTCACCATTCCCTGTGTTTAATCATGTACTGCACTTTTAATCAAACATTTTTAAGCATGTTTTTCATGCTACCCTTTAATTTTAACCTAGTTGTATTGCATAATTAATTAATTCATTGTCGCATATGGATGAATGATTCCTGCTGTGACGTAAAACAATAATTCACTCACTCACTGGTGAAGGTCACATGCTCTTGTACATTCTGACAGTATGTTAAAATGTTGGATCGTTTTATGTAGCATTTACATCACACACCTCCATTTTAGTTTGTCTCAGTTCCTGATTTCATTTAACATGTAAGCTTTAACTCTCTCCATTCTGATACCCCAAATAGCCATCGCTGTGCATAATCCAACAGGGAGAGGGTTAATACACTTAAATTAAGGATGCTGTGTAAATTATTGTCAGTGGGTAATTGACAACAATATTTTCAATCATTGAATTATGAGTATCGATAGATCGATCTACTGTATAATTTAGTAAATTTGTCAAGGAAAATAGGATAAAATAATTACTTTTCTATCTCTGAAATTCATCTTTCATCTGCATCATAGATGTTGAAAATGCATATATTCCCCTTGTAACATTTCTATTCTTCATTATTTCCAACTTACAATCTTCTAATATTTTACATCACAGCGGGAATCTTTCACCAATATCGTCACATATGGGTGAAAGATTCCCGCTGTGACGTAAAACAAAACTTCACTTACTCACTCACCCCTTGTAACATTTCTATTCTTCATTATTTCCAACTTACAATCTTCTAATGTTTGACATACTCCTGATGATGTTGATATTTCACCGACAAAATGTTGAACAAAATACAGTTTTGATGAAGACATTATGTTATGCTGACTTCATTATTTTTACATTTACACTTCAGAGCGGCCCATCCTCCTCCTATAGACCCTCGATTGGCCAGCCTTAAAAGCTTGGCAGATACATGCTGGACTAGCTTCAACTCTGAGATCTCAGCACAAACTAGTGGATCCAGTGCCAATAGGTATGTATAAGCCCCAAGGTTTGACTGTACTCTTTTTATTAGTCATTACAATGTATTACATGATGCAGTTCAATGGTGTTATGCATAAGTTCATACAACACATATTGTACAGTATTCAACACGTCAATCAGCAAAGCTTTAGAAATTTATTGCTTGGGATTGTCTTACATTAAGTTACTGTGTATAACATGAATTGACACATTAGATTCATTTGAAATATAAAATATTCATTAAAATGTTACTATGAAAAAATAGAGGTATTTTAATTGGCAAGCATTCAAAGCAGTTGAACCATTTCACAGGAAGGCATTATGACTTATATGTAGCCTGAGGGTGTTTATATAACACCTGTCTATCAATTGGGTTGATTGACAGGCAATTTGGGAGCTGTGAGTGCTAATTGCCTTCATGTGTGCGTGGGATGTGCTTCACAACAGGTCAGATGTAAACATCTGGGCGAGTCCATCACTTTCTTTTGATGGCTGAGGAAAGTAGTGATACAGCAGTACTGATACTAAGGAATGGCATAAAACAACAGTGCTGATACTAAGGAATGGCATAAAACAACAGTGCTGATACTAAGGAATGGCATAAAACAACAGTCCTGATACTAAAGAATGGCATAAAACAACAGTCCTGATACTAAAGAATGGCAGGACTCAACAGTCCTGATACTAAGGAATGGCAGGACTCAACAGTCCTGATACTAAGGAATGGCAGGACTCAACAGTCCTGATACTAAGGAATGGCAGGACACAACAGTCCTGATACTAAGGAATGGCAGGACTCAACAGTGCTGATACTAAGGAATGGCAGGACACAACAGTGCTGATACTAAGGAATGGCAGGACACAACAGTCCTGATACTAAGGAATGGCAGGACTCAACAGTGCTGATATACTAAGGAATGGCAGGACACAACAGTCCTGATACTAAGGAATGGCAGGACTCCACAGTGCTGATATACTAAGGAATGGCAGGACACAACAGTGCTGATATACTGATATACTAAGGAATGGCAGGACACAACAGTGCTGATATACTAAGGAATGGCAGGACTCAACAGTATGAGCACCTTAGCTGAGCCTGTTACACTGACATTGAGGAATATAATGACAACAGTGGCAACATTGAAGAAAGAAGTGAAACAACAGTGCTGATACTACAGAATGTTATGATACAACAGTGCTGATACTACAGAATGTTATGATACAACAGTGCTGATACTACAGAATGGTATGACACAACAGTGCTAATACTACAGATTGTTATGACACAACAGTACTGATACTATAGAATTTTATGACACAACAGTGCTGATACTACAGAATGTTATGATACAACAGTGCTGATACTATAGAATTTTATGACACAACAGTACTGATACTATAGAATTTTATGACACAACAGTACTGATACTACAGAATGTTACAGAATGTTATGACACATCAGTACTGATACTACAGAATGTTATGACACAACAGTACTGATACTACAGAATGTTATGACACAACAGTACTAACCAACTGGTGACACAACAGTGCTAACGTAGAAGACACACAACATTATTACATATTATAATGGAAAACATTGACTCAATGAAATAAAAAGGAACAGATTCAAATGAAACTGTCATTAATGTCATTTTGATTACGCGGCTATACAAAGAAAGAGAGTTGCATAGTGAAAGTGTTGTCTCTGGATTTGAGCAACTCCAGCACTGATTTACATGAACAGACACACAAGCGATTTAGGATCAAGTGAACCACGGCCAGGTAACTCCAGCACACTGGCAGTGGTTATAGTTTGATGGTTACACAACAGGTTTGGCAACTTGGTTTCTTTGTATCATTATGTAACAGAGAGCCCAAAGTATTTTTTCAATGTGGATAATCTTAAATGACTTGTGGATGTCTGGCTATAATGCTTGGACTTAGATATCTTGAAAGATTGGTTTGAGCTAGTGTGAATTGGTATCGATATCTGGGTCATGCTACTTTGTTTAATTCTTTCTGGTCACAAAGCTGATTATTCTGATTTAGCAAGAATATTGTTTTTCTCCTGTAATGATAGCATGAATCGATTATGGTAATGTAGAAATTCAGCTTTATTTACATTTTATTCGATTTGTTTTGTTGTTATTGATCAAGAAAAATATTGCAATTGAAACTCTCATAATATGCAATGCATTGAATGAACTTTATTGTACCATTGCATCAACCAGGTGTTATTAGGATTAAGCCATTTTCATCCTATTATTTGTAAACAATTTGTATAAATATCCATGATTATTGAAACTTAAAGATATAAAACGTCATGCCTGCATATTGTTAGTTTCAAGTCATCGTTTTTGGATGAATTGCAAATTTCCACTGAGATGTAAAGCAATAAATCAATCATTCACTCTTAGTTTCAAGGATCACATACTCAAGACTTATAGAATAATAGATTTTGTTGTGATCTGGCTGCACAAATATTCATTGCATGTTTCAGCGATTGCAGAATTTAGTTTAGACTAATACTATAGTATATGTCACATATTTCAGTTATGTGGTTCAATGATTGCACAAATACCCCCATCATATGTTTCAGTGAGTGCATGAATATATATCATCTATTTCACTGATTAGACAAATACTATAGTATATGTCACATATTTCAGTGATGTGTTTCAGTGATTGCACAAATATATACATCATGTGTTTCAGCGTCGACCTCTTGCTGTACCAACGGAATGTGGATCCGGAACATATGCTCCAGAGTCTCGGGTTTGGATTTGAGCTGGAACACGAACCATCGATGCTGCGTGTTCCGCTCCGTTTCCTCCAGAATTCCAGTGCCCAGGGCATCGATGTGCAGGAGTTCCTGGAGGATTACCCGGAACTACAGCGTCTCGTTCTGAAGAAGCAGGGAACAGGTCAGTGGTCAAATAGTTGCACGGATTACGATATTGAGGAGATAGTCTGCGTTATCGAACTGAAAGTACCGACCTACTTCCCCCGAGAAGAGCTGCCCGCCATGTCCAAGGATTTGACTTTGGTGGGGATGGTGGACTTGAACGGGAATGTGGATGGAGGGGGGAGGGGGAGGGATGTCGGGGGGTTGGAGTTGGAGGAGGACACGTGGGACGTCGGCACGAAGACGCCGCAGAACGGGCCGATGTCGCCGCTGTACAGATACAACGCTCTGGACGAGGAGTTCTGCGAAGAGGAGACGGAACCGATGGAGGCGACGACGAAGTCAGAAAGCGATTCTTTCAGTTTGTCATCAGGGTCGACTGTCTCTTCCATGTCACAGGATGCGTACAAGATATTTAATGTCATATTGTCGGCAAATGAATCACTTGTTTAGGTTTATCATACTGAGCATAATTTACAAGATATTTGATGTCATACTATTGCCAAATTATCTATTATTTATATTTAAATTAGGCAATGCAGTTTTGCACCTTAAATTTTTTGTTGTTGATGAAAATAAGTCCTAAATCTTGAATGCTTTGCATCTGTTAAAATGACTATTGTGTAAAAATCATACACAAGCTTTTTTTGTCAAATTTCTGTTTTAAAGCTGGCTAATCATTTTGGTCAAACGTTACATTCCATGATTTTCTCTCTCTCCAATTTTGTGATAATTAGTGATAGGTGAAATGTATGCATCTATTAATAACTGTGGTTTGCGAGTACTACATACTGTATAATTGGTAAACTAGTTTTGGAATTGATATTTAAATTGGGTTATTTTGTTTGGGACCAAGGATATTCTATTTAACTGAGTGCAAGGTTATATTATATATGATCATGCATATACCAGGCATACTACCATCAGGGTCAAGTATTGAATGCCTCCTCAACTACTGGAAGGTTTGGCACTGCTATCATTGTTCTATGTATACTCAACAAAATTAATTAGGGGCCAGCAGATATTTATTGGGGAAGCTTTCTACCAAATTTCGCAACTCGGTTTTAGGAATCAGGCCTCCATTTCACAACGACATTCTAAATTTAGGAGCTCCAAACTTTATGACCCAGTTTATCACCTCCTAAGTTAGATGTCGATTTAAAAAGGGATGAATCGGTGACGTCGTTGTGAAACACTTGTTATAAGGTGATAACCTTTAGGACTGGTTTAGGAGCTCCTAAATAGTTAAAAGGCCATCATTAAACAGGGGCCTGGTGCCATTAGTCTATCAATGTATCTGCAAATTCCTGTAGAGTACTTGGAGCCTGTAATTGTTTGGAAATACCTTGTAGGTAACATTATATAATGCTAAATTAATATGTCCAAAATGACTACTGGCCCTTAATTAATTTTGTTGAGTATATATGATTCATCAATTACATGTAGTTACATTGTAACAACTATGTTGTATTCAATCCACTTAGTGCAAACATCTAAACATATATCAGTATTTATATCCAATAATGTTACCATATTACTGTAAACACTTAGTATTTGTGTGGACTTAATTTACACACCTTACATGTAAAGACAGTTTGCATGAAATTATTATTTTAGTAAGAACAAATGGAACACCTAATAGTTTATGGAAAGTCCAACCATGCTTGTTACATTTGAAATTGCTGATGCACATGTTACTAGTATCTTTTATGAATTATACGAATGATTTTTAAATATATATTTTTTTTTTATTAATTAAGAATAACTTGCAAATGTAAATTAATTCCTGTGAATATGCCAATTTTAGCATTCATGTGTAACTTGCATTTTTGTCCACATACCTGTAAATACAGTATTTTACAGTATTCCATCGTTATTCTGATAGTACTGTTAGTTTCTACAAGTCAATTGTGCCAATTTACAAAATATTAATTTCTTATGCCAAATCAGCTGTTACATTTGCTCACATGTGTATGTATTTATTTTGCTGTTATATGATAATCTTTTGCTTGGGATTATCTGATTTATTAGATAATTCACTTGTGAATATTTTGCAATGTTGCTGTTATTAATATTTAATTGGATATTTGATTTAAAGATTTAAATCATGTTGTTATCAGTTTGGTATTATATTGTTAACCAAAATTGTTTGTTGAATTGTAGAGTTTATAAGAAGATATTGTGTCTGTTATTGATTTTACAACTTCTTTTTATTAAGTTGTTGCTTCTATAAGGAATATTACATAAATATGAAGATTATGTGAAAGTGAATTGGATGAGTTTTTAGAAAGGAGTACAAACATTGTTAAATTTACATAAAATTCATATTCTTAGGGAGCATTCATTTTATGTACATTTAGACCATACAGTATTTTTTCTATTGCAGTTATTATTTTGACATCATAATGGTTTCATCACTTTATTGGTGGGATTAAAGCCCTTCTTTTTAGCATAAGAAATTCCATATTAATCAGTGATTAAACCAGGCGAGAGAGGGTTAATGTAACTGTTATGTATTTATCAGGAATGACACCTTGTGACTACTGAGCCAGTTTAGTTAGACTTTTCCATCTATCCTTAATCATGTTCATTATGATTGATGTTTTTATTTTTATTTTGACGCTATTTGTCTTTGATTAATCATGATTAATGTTGGTAATTCTGTATGAAAAATCCTCGCTTATGGATGAAATATTTCCGCTGCAAAGTGAAACAATTACTGACTCCTTATGGAAAACTATGATACATTCCATCTTGCTTATTATATTGTCATCATAACTTGGCAAAGAATTTAACCATCTAAATAAAGGGTATTTTGTTTCACGTTTTAAACACTGCCTCAGAATCTCCAGTATTGTTGTGTAGATCTAGTGTACCAATTTACAATTATGACTAAGAAGAAGGAATATCTATCTTGTCATTTTCTGTTTGTGATTACTTACAAGATGACATTGTTACTGTTATCTAAGCAGATACCAACTTTGCTTAAAGGCATACAATTACAGTTTGTTGACATATTTCATACCGGGGTAATCAAATATATTTTTTACTTGAAAGTAACTATAAGTACATTTGATTTGTCTTCACAAATATACATTTTCTGCACGTCCTATTGGTTTTCAATATTGTCATTTTTTATGTCCCCTTAAAGCATAATATCATAATCATAAGCAAGTAGGATTACGACCATATTCAAGTTTATACTGGCGATTCAAGCAAAGTTCTATATCGGGAGGTGAGGGTTGTACAGTTCACATATTGGGGGTTGCAGAGGAATTTTGTCTCCCATACAATAGTGAAAAGTTTTGGAAGTACAAACATAATTTTATTTATATCAAATGAATGTACTTTGCAGTTGTAGCTAAGAACCAGTCCAAAATTAGCAAGGATATCTGTGATTGTATGCCTTTAATACATGTTATATATACATTAGTTATTATTGTTTTCAAGTTCATTGAGCTGTTTTGAACAAATAAAAAATTGGAATGTTTACTCTTTTTATTCAAGCAGTAGCAGCGGATATTTTCCTCAGTATTCCTTTTAATAACTGATCTCAACATATGATAATTATTATTTGCCCTGGGGAGACACATATCCTGGATCCCGCCATCTGATTATCACTGTTTATTACCAGCCGCATTACCTGAGCAGAACTTATACGGATGGCAGTGTCTGTTTTGACGCAAATACGTATGGACAATATTTTTCTGAATCACTGTTGCCAAAATAAACTTTTCTGTACAAAACTAGCCTTCACTACTTATTGTAAATAAAATAGGTTCATGCAATATATATTTGTTTCGATGCTTTAAAACAAAATAAAAATGTATTAGTTGTCAAAATGGTTCATGTAAACTGTTTTAATTATTAATTCATCCAGGGCTATGCATATTTTGTGGAATGCTACCCAAGAGTCAATTGTTAAAATTGTATGCGATGAACCTTATTCCATACCAGAGTTATTCTGACTGTGTTTTCTAGTATTGGTAAGCAGGTGTTGAGTACTACCAATATACTTTCAAAGTTGTTATACAAGTAAATATACAGCTGAAGTACTGATAAGCTGAAGTAGGATTAACACATAATATGTTGAAACTGCTTTCCTGAGAACTGATTGCCATGAGGGGAATATATTTTTAGAAATAATTGTGCTTATATGATATGATTAAATCCACAGGTAGGTAGTTGAAATATTAAATCTATTGGACGAGGATTACTGTATTACAGAATAGTACTAAGCTTACATTGGGGCGATGATGTTTGAATATTAGAATTAATATGTTTCTATTAATAATAAATCAAGAAACATTGCTGAACATTTATGTTATAATAATAACAATAATAATAATAATATAAAAAAATTAATACAAAACAGTAATAATAATAATAATAAAATTTTAAACATAAAATAATAAAAATAAAAATAAATATTAAATTAAAAAAACACCAAAAAAAACACACAATAATAATAATAATAATAATAATAATAATATAATTTAAAAAAATAAAATATTCATAATAACATTTTAAAACAAAACAAAACAATAATAATAATAATATAAATTTAAAAAAAATAAAATAAAAATATTTTTTTTAAAAACACACAAAAATAAAATAATAATAATAATAAATAATAATTACATTTGTATAGAGCCTAAAATCCACAGGAACATTGCTAAATCAATCAGAACAATTCTAACTCCACCAGAGCATTTCTGAGTTCACCAGAACATTTCTGCATCCATAAGGTGTGGGCAAGATTTAGTCTGATTAGGACGTGTAAAGAGATAGTTTTTACGTCTAACAAATGCCTTGATGTTGATTGAGGGAGAAGGTGAGATGGCTACTGGGATGCAGAGGTAAATGAGCACACCTGCATGTGTTTGTACAGCATGTCCTGAGACTGTCCACACCCCCAAACCCCCCTGTTTATGTTTGTGCGTTCCTAGTTTGATGTTGTCTTCATACCCATCGACGACAGCAGTGTCGTCGTCATGCCCATCGATGACAGCAGGTCGTTGTCATGCCCATCGATGACAGCGACCTGTTGTCACCAGATTCATCGTAACTTCATTGTCAGCATTTGTTGTAGTATAACCTTTTCAAGGAATGATATCCATTTCATTTTAGAATTAACGTAATTGATTTTTCATCATCGGCGATATCGGAGTTAGTCTCGGATTTTATGTATAGGACAACATCCTAGTAACAGATGATTTGTGAAAAAGAATGTCCAACTCCTGCTAGGGGTGAGGACATTGCTTTTCATGAATTGACAGTTACGAGGATGTTATCTGACTTAAAATACTACTATTATTGTGATTGTTTCAAGAGACTTGATGAATTTTGGTTGCTTTATTTGTAGCCTGCATTGCTCAGGTGGTAAAGTGTAAGACTCGTAGCCAGAAGTCTCAAGTTCGGTTCTGACTGTAGTCGAGATATTTTTCAATGTGTGAGTGATGGTTCACTTCAGTTTGAAATGTACCCGTCTACAATCTAAAATGATGAATTTCAAAATTGTACAATCCTGAATATTATGAACAGAAAACTGTATAATCGTGAAAAAATCTACAGATTTCCAATGGACAAAAATGGTGGCTGTATTTGAAGCGTAGTGAATCAGGCTCGGTTTACATAAGATTTTAACTTCTACGACCAACGGGAAATACAAACATTTTGTACAATTTCTTGTGAGGATCAAATCTATTTGACTTTCTATTACATTCTTACAGTATGTATACACAACAAGCTTATTTCCATATAAAACAATGCTGAGCACACTAAATTAGTTAGAGATATTGTTCTACAGAATGATCGTAATGCAATAAGCATCATAACTTGTTGGATAAAAACTGTATAGTGAGGTACTCAACTCTCGTAGCGTTATAATCATTCTTTGATGCAGGACCTTGGAGAGATCTCCATTTCCCCTTTAGGAGAAGAAGTTGTAGTTGTATTAATCCCCTGTATGAAGACGTTCTAATAATCATTCATTTTTTTATTTTGTTTGTATTGACTAGTACATTGGAATCATGTTGATGTCAGTACATTGTGAATTGTTTCCAAGTTTTTGATATATTTTTACATATTTTAACTTAATTTAATATATTAAAATATAATTGTATAATAAATATTTATTCTTACAAGGTATCTTTTAACGTGACCAATGAGTAGTTTGACAAAATTAATATTATCATGATTATTATAGTATGTCGTATACTAGGAAATGTTTGTATGTTGCATGTGCCCGCTACTGCTATCGTATTTGATTTACTGATTTATTTTTTGTGGTAAAATTAGCACTTATTCAGAAGTCAATGCTAATCATATGAGCAATTTGTTGTTTATGTTTTGCATCAAATTCCTTTTTTTGGTTGATAATTGTTTTTATTGCTTGTGCCTTGTGAAGATTTATGATTTTATTGACTTGACAGTTTGTGAACATCGTATCCAGTGGTAGTAACATGCACATGTATGTTGTTTCATGATAACGATCATTCACAAACTTAAAAATACATATTCTATTGTCGCACTGTATTACATTCCCAAATTATGTCAGTGAGATCATCGTGATTGCATATGATGTAAGAAATATTATTCTGTCATACTAGTTTGCTGTACAGTATGGTAAGTTTAACCACAATTATCATAAATTACTTATATATGTTATTATGAATTTAAAACTCCTATCAATATACTTATTGAAATAAACATGGTTTATATAATGGATCATACCATACTAATAATTATATTATTTACAGGAATCTTAAAATAGTTCAGTTTATTTTGTACCTTGTTCTTTGCATTTTAATTGTGTGCATTGAGAATGAATACTTTTATTTTGCATATTGTCTTAATGATCCACCATCTGCATGAAAGTCTTAAATGTTAATTTGTTTGATTGTTTTTAGTTAATTCACTTCAGATGACTCTTTCACTGAGACATCCATTTTCATAATCTATACTTCTATTCCATGTAAAGATACAATTTTGATTTTCTTTTATAGAAAGTATATACCGTTAAATATAATATGTTTCAAATGGATGTTTTTATTTTGATTAAGTCTCTCAGTAAACAAATATTTGTAATATTGTTGAAAATTGGTGAAAACTTTCATAGAATCCATAAACCAATCTGTGTGTCATTCTTCTGTTACTTCATATTCCATAGACAATAGTTGTATTCACCAAATTTGAAAATTATTTAATGATAATTTATTTGGCTTTGGAATCTTGGGTGGTGATCTTGATGACTTATTCTTCCACAACTGTTTTCAGTGGGATGGCGATCAGTGACTAAATCATTGTCAACGATGATGAGCTTGAGGCACAAAGCAGGACTCCATCAAAACAACAACAACAACAACAACATCAACAACAACATCAACATTCCTGCTGCATTTACTTCCCCTTCTGAAGGTCCCTCGGTGCTGCCATCTCACCAGCAGAGTGTCCTGAGTCCTGAGAACCATAAGGCATTGCTGGACATGGGCTTCTATGACGCTAACCTCAGTGTGCACATCAAGAAGCAAGTGAAAAGAGAACAGTCGTCAGACTTGGCCAGCAGCAAGCCTACAGATGCTGCAGGAAAACGCGCCCATTTTAAAAAATTGAAATCAAAACGATGGAGTATGGTGGATGAAATCATGGACGAAAGCAACGAAGCTCTGGCTTTGAGCTGCGACGATTCACGAGGATTGCATTCTGGGACCGACTTCAGCAGTTCCATGGACAGTTCGGATTCCCATGCCAACGATTCCAGGACTTCCTCCATCAGCGAGAAGAGACGCGTGTTCGAGGAGGAAATCCGGAAGAAAAGCAACGAGGAGCCGTATGCCGGGAAAATGAAGCAACGCAGAGAGGAGGAGGTTTTCGAGCTGCTGCATGAGGACAAAGATGGCGACTATTTAATTTCGGCAGCAGCAGGACCGAGGCAGGACATGACCGACGGTGCCAAAACCATGAATGATAAAGACAATGTTGTTATTGTGGTTTCCAAAACAGACATGCAGAACAAGGACCTGCGAGTTGCAGGTAACAACATGTCGAGGACATCCTCCACTGTTCCTAGTTTCCTGAACGTGGTCAGCGCTCAGATAGAAAGGCTGTCGGACTCGGGGTCAGACCACACCCTTGTGGAGAGTCCACGTCCTTCCGAGGATGACGGGACGTCCTGTCTGGTCCCCAAAGAATCTGTTTTTGAGAATTTGGAAAGGAAAAACAAGCCAAAGTCTGTCAGTTGTCAGACATCGCTCGAGTCGCATCGACTGGATGAAAATGACAATGTTTCCAAGGTAATATAAATGTATTCATTTTCTATAATAACGATTTACTTTGTTGAAGTCCATGTGAAAAGCTGTGATCATTTGAGAATAATAATTTTAAACAGCTTTCGCTATCCCCCCCCCCCCCTAAAATATTGTTTTAAATGAAAAAAACATTGCCATATTTTTACACATAACTGCCTATACAGTGGACACTCCTCCAGTGTATTTTAAGGTTATGAGATTCTGTTCAATGTTCAGTACAGTTAATATTTTGTTCGTGTTTCCATTCAAGGTGAAAAGTATGGCTGGGGTTATCAAATACAAAATGGATGGTAAGGTTTTATTAAATGAATTTTTGTTAATTTGAAAGATAATGGATATTTACACATGTCTATGATATATACATACACAGCTGTTTAACTACAAAGTCATGAACAATTTTACAAATGCAGGCCAACCTCATCTAAACATTTGAGAATTATCAAAACATAAACTTTAGAAAATTAGGGAGTTCACATCTCTCTGACCTTTACTAGCTACTTTATGCCTGCCTACTGTATTCTCCTATTACAACTATGAAATATCCAATCACAGACTTCCCCCGAATGGCCAGTGTCCAATCGGATAGCAGCGGGTTTGGTGATGCAGACACAATAGTAGATCTTGCACTCCTAGAGTGTGATCCATTACGAGTAAGTAATTGATGATCTATGATAGGTTGTCTTAGTAGAAGCTTTGCTGTTTGAAACATGCATGAATTAATCATATTTTTTCAATAGTTATATATTGAGTGCTCAAGTATGCTGAAGGATTTTGGCAAGCCATTTTTACAAAAAATGTTTTAATAATTATTAAGAAAAGTTGCCTTCTTTAAATTTATTTAATTTAATATGACTAATAATTAACATCATTGTACTAAATTTGTCTGTACTATACACCTCGCACTATTTATTTACTATGCTTGGGACTATTTATATGCCTCACACTACTTACTACACTTCACACTATTTACTACACTTCACACTATTTACTACACCTCACACTATTTACTACTTCTCGCACTATTTACTACACCTTGCACTATTTACTATACCTCGCACTTTTTACTACACTTCACACTATTTATATGCCTCACACTATTTACTACACTTCACACTATTTACTACACTATTTACTACACTTCACACTATTTACTACACCTTGCACTATTTACTACACTTCACACTATTTACTACACCTTGCACTATTTACTATACCTCACACTATTTACTACACCTTGCACTATTTACTATACCTCGCACTATTTACTACACTTCACACTATTTATATGCCTCACACTATTTACTACACCTCACACTATTTACTACACTTCACACTATTTATATGCCTCACACTATTTACTACACCTCACACTATTTACTACATCTCACACTATTTACTACACTTCACACTATTTACTACACCTTGCACTATTTACTACACCTTGCACTATTTACTATACCTCACACTATTTACTACATCTCACACTGTTTACTATACCTCACACAAGTTACTACATCTCACACTATTTACTATACCTCACACTATTTACTACACCTCGCACTATTTACTACACCTCACACTATTTACTATACCTCACACTATTTACTACACCTTGCACTATTTACTATACCTCACACTATTTACTACACCTCACACTATTTACTATACCTCACACAATTTACTACACCTCACACTATTTACTATACCTCACACTATTTACTACACCTCGCACTATTTACTACACCTCGCACTATTTACTACGCCTCGCACTGTTTCAGGTGTCGAGTCTGGGCAGCAGTAGTGAGAGTGCAGGCACTCTGGCCAGTAGCAACACCACCATCATCGTCCGTGACATCGGTATCCCCAGTGACATTGCCACCCAGACTCCAGTGTCAAGCAAGGGACCCAGCATTCAAGTCAACTCATGTTCATGGGAGACAGCTCACATAAAAGCCCACCAGACAACTGCCAAAGACATTCGCGACAGCAAGAACATTGACTGCAAAGTCGCGAACGGGGACAAATCTAGTCACTACTACATCAGTGCTATCTCAGTGCCACCTGTTGGGAGAAGCCCACCATCCGCAATCATCAAACAAAAGTCCGGCGTGACCATCAGTGGTCACGACGTGGTGCTCGGGAAAACACGTGTGTCGGTGACCGTGCCAAACCCATCCGAAATTGCCATCGTCCCTGAAGAAAATACAAGAGAGAACTTTGTACAGACAAAACACCAGCCGTATATGTCGTACTACGACCGGTCGCGAGCTCCGCTGGCTGTGCCGGAGGTGTTCGATTGCGAGAGACATGAAACAATTGTGAGTTATCTCCCTTCTACAATGGAACAATTCGGAAGTCGTACAAAGCCGATGTCGGAGGTGTCTGTGCTTAACCTGAGCGTGGCGGATAGCGCTGAGTTTGGATCTCGGATATCTCTGGCCGAATCCAGTGACTATTCCGTCTCGTCTATGGTAGACAGTACAGCCAGCTGTAGCGCTGTGGATATGTTTGATTACAAGAAACTTGTACACCTCGTCAATCAGCCAGTCAGTTACAGGGTGAGATTTGTGCTCTATTCATTATTTTTAGATTACTTTATTTTTATGTAATTAAAATTGAGAAATTGAAATCTATTATTAGGCCCCCAGGTGACAAACCGCTTTTGAGTGTGATTTTATGCCGGAATTTAATAACAAAACTTGAGTATGAAATTGTACTCAAAAAGGCCTGATGTTATCATCGAGACAAGGTTCATTATTTTATGAACACTCGTGTATGACAACCTTTCTCATGAATTTATGATTATATGAGGGTGTGTTATTCCATGTCATCTTAATGAACATATTTATTTAATCGAAAAATTCATTTTCTAAAGTGTAAAATAGTTCAGCTTATCAGTGAATTAATTTCTGTATTTCATAAAGGGTCGAAAATCCAACATCCTTCGATATCATCCAAAGAAGCACATTCGTGATTGGCCCAATCTGATACGGAAAAAGGTAAGATTAAATATATATTTCTTCCTCCGACCTTTTTACATTGACTATCTCCTGAAGCCTTTAGAAAGGCTCTGTGGTACAGCAGTACGAGGTTCTGCTCAGAACTGGAGATTTCGATCCCTGGCAGCTTCATACCAACAGATGGTACTGCTTGGTGTTCAGGATTATCCCTCTCCCTGCTGGATTAGACACAATCACTGCTGTTTAGGGCATCTCCGGTTGCCTCCAGCATGGAGAGAGGGGTTAAAAGGGGTAAAACAAGGAGTGAAATAATCTTGAAAAGAGACTCCCTCAATTCAACCAGTCAATCTATTACAGAGACTGGCTGAAGAGACTCGACTGCTACAACATGCTGTACAGAAATACAAGACAGATCTGCAGATTCTGGAGACATCATTCCTCCTGCAGTACCAGATAGCTTATGAAGATCTCACAGACGAGGAACGGTAGGTGCTTAAAACTGAACGTAACAGTATGCAGCAAATCGATTCATTTCTGAAATCGCAGACAAAAGTAAATACAATTTTAACATTTGGAGAGCCTTCTATATCCCCAAATGCTCTGCTCCTGAGGCCCTAACTGGGGTAGTGGTAGCATCATCGTAGAAGTTGGACTTCGGAGCCAAATACCTTGGGTTAAAATCGTGTCCCTTGCATCAATGTTCATGAAAGTTACCTTTCCGATGCAATCATGATATAAATCACTTTCACTTATATCACGGCTTGTCAGTTCCGGGCAGGAGGAAAGCTGCAACATCCGTAGCGCTGAATGTTGCAGTAAACCTGCGAGCACTGGCTGGTACTGACAGACCAAGGATGATAATTGCATTGCCACGGTACAGACATCGTCTCCTATCAATATCCCATCAGAAAGGTAACTTTCATGAACATTGATGCCGCACTTCCGGGATGGGATTTGAACCTGGAACGTTTGGCTACCACTGTGCTACCACCCACCCCCATGTCCTCAGTACACTGTCAGTAGCTACTGTACAGCCATGCACGATGCTGTCCCTGCCAATGCTGGTGTGGTGTGTTGCAGGGAGGAGGTGGAGGAGGTGCAAGTTATCATACAGGAAGTCCGCAGACAGATCGAGGAGACGGAAAAGCTTCTGTCACACAGGATGAAGGCTGTTACCAAGGGCAACGACTTCTTCACCTTCCTGTCGTCGCTCAATGTCGTCCATAATGTAAGTGTGAGAGCCAAAGTCACTGCATTATATCAATTCCAAATATTTGTTTGTCATGTTTCATTTAGCATGTTTTCAAATCATGGCGATGTTTGCCATGTTTCCGGTGACTGACATGTTTGCCATGTTTCCGGTGACTGACAAGTTTGCCATGTTTCAGGTGACGGACATGTTTGCCATGTTTACGGTGACTGACATGTTTGCCATGTTTACGGTGACTGACATGTTTGCCATGTTTCCGGTGACTGACATGCCATGTTTCTGGTTACTGACTTGTTTGCCATGTTTCCGATGACTGACATGCCATGTTTCCGGTGACTGACATGTTTGCCATGTTTCCGATGACTGACATGCCATGTTTCCGGTGACTGACATGTTTGCCATGTTTCCGGTGACTGACTTGTTTGCCATGTTTCCGATGACTGACATGCCATGTTTCCGGTCACTGACATGTTTGCCATGTTTCTGGTGACTGACGTGTTTGCCATGTTACAGGTGACTTATGTTGCCATTTCTTTGGTAGGAGAGATTTGTATGCCATGCTTCAGGTAGGGGACATGTTTGCCATGTTTCAGGTGACGGAGATGCTGAAGGAGCAGGTGTACGAGCAGATGGTCAGCTCAGGGATGCAGCAGGAGGAGGAAGAGGAGGAAGAGATGGAGAGGATCTCGCATTCCTCCTTCACATACAGTTCTCCCTTCTCCATGGGGGCCCCTGAAACCATGTCTGGATGTGCGTCTCCATTCAGTTTTAGGGATGTGCACCACGGTCAAGACTTTCATCACAGCATGGAAGAGGTCAGTGCTATAGGAATCACAGAAGCTGCCCTGATAGCTTAGTATTAATTGAGAATCATTGCATATGGGTGAAAGATTCCCTCTGTGATGTTAGGTAAGAAATCACTCTCACTTTATTGACATTTTCAATATGTCCAAAGTTAACAGAATTGGTAGTTTATTATCATGGATATTATTCAATTCCAAGATCTTAGCCTACCAGAATATTACTTTCCTATATTTACAGTGTTATTAGTACTAACTGATAACCATGTGATTGTTTTATAACAGATGAGGAAATCTATGATGCATGAAATGAAAGAAGAATTAAATCGGAGCACACAACAACTGCATTTGAACATGCAGGTATGTATTATTTGTGCCTAGCCACATGAGGAAAGTCATATACATTATTTCAATAATTACCCCAATAGTTTGAACCCACTAATAGTTTGAACACTTAAATTAATCGCCAAAAAAAATTAAATTCTGACCCTAAAAATATGAACATGACCAATATGTTTAAATCATAACTTTTTTAATTATTCAAACACAATAACAAATTTAATTTGAAAAATAATATATTTTCATTTAAATATGTTTTCCTCTTCCAGGCAAAGGACATTGAAATTCAGCGCTTAAATCTTGAACTGATGATGCAATCACGCTCACCACAAAGGTCAAGATCATCCTACCGCATTCCCCATCGACAACAAACAGATGTGTAACAGTACAGTGTGCATGTGCTCGTTTTGAATTACTCACAGGAAAGCAAAAAATACTTTTTATTGCATTCATACAAATCACTTTAATCAAATTTGCATCCATTCCATGTACATGTATGTGCATTAATAATTTTTGAAGGACGAATTTTTTAATACAAGATGGTGTCCACATGGTGCCGGACTATTATCCAGGGGTTGCATGTAAATTGTGAATTGTGTGACCCTTTAGCAATTACATATACAACTAAAATGACTTCCAGTGCAATGTTAACCCTCCAGCTGCTGGCTTTTCGCATGCTCATATATGGCAGTATGAGGGTTAAGTTGAACAGATTATTTAAGGCCATGTGTCAGTCCCAGATTAGTGAAATGAACATGTTGAAATGAACATGTTGAAATGAACATGTTGAAATGGCATGTCATCTTCTGTACAAAGACAGGTCAGATGTTATTGCATTGTTTAAAAGTGTTGCTGGTTCATCACAATCTTTACTTCAAATGGTATTGTGCAATGTCTAGCTGTACAGTAGTTGCCAGATATAGTAGATATAGTACATGTACATTGAATCTGGTCAGAGGTAGGCGGTCTCTTAAATGTGATGCTTAATGCATTATGGTCGAGAAAATTGAGTTAAATTATGCTTTCTATATTAAGCGGAGTACTAGTACTAGAGTGTGATAGTGTCATTGCCATGTAAGGAAAGTATAGTCAATTATAGTTTGGCATGAAATGCATTGACACCCATATTTTGTAGATTATCAAATACTTCATGGAATGACAAACCAAAAATAATGCTTTAATTTCTTATTTTGGATGCACCATCAATAAAACATGTTTACAAAGCGATCACGTAACATTTTGAGTAAGTATTATTTTACGCAGAGGGGCGATACCCGGAACACGGAACAGGCAAAAATGCTCAAATTGCACGTGCGGGTGTGTGAAGAAGAGCATTAGCACGTGTAAATTGAGCCTTCTCGCCTGTTCCGTCTTTTAAACGTTGCCCCTCTGCATTAATAATACTAAAAATATTTAGTGATTGCTATATAAACAGATTTTGTATTAATGGTGCAAACATTTTCATTTAATTTTTTTTAGTTAGGACATACAAAATAAGAAATTTAAGTTTTTTTTGTTTGTCATTCCATGAAGTATTTACTGAGATAATCTATGAAATAGGGGTGTCAATGCATTTCATGCCAAACTAGTTTGTGTGTTTTGTACAAACAGGTCTGGGATTAGATTATTAATAATGCATATACATGTATGACAATGTTATTTGAAATCACACATGACGATGTTTTCAATTGTTTTTATAGACTTATATCGATTTTCTTGAAATCCATTGTCATATATGAGATTTCTATTATTGTTATGCTGAAGATATTAATTTGTTTTCAATGTCTAGCACTATCAATAATGTCTATATAAGCCTACTCAATTAGAAACTACTCATTATTGTGATTATTTGGATATCTGTCTTTCACATAATTGAAAATGTAGTATGCATGTTGTCAAAATATTTATATATAATATGCATATCAATAATCTCTTGTAAATAAATAATTAATCAATAATCGAATTATATGCAACCAGTATTTTTATATTCCTGTACAAGATGAACATTGTCTCATATTTATCCTGCTTTACCAAGGTTCACAATGCGAAGCTATAGACATGGTGTTTGTTTACTAAATGCTTTTATCGTTGTAAGCTGGATGGTATGCATAGAACATGTAGAATGACTGGAAACACAATGGCTATTTTATGGTATTGCTTAATATGAATGGTCGTGCAACTAAAACACAAACATTACTAGAGCATCAATGTGTCCAGTGTTTGTTATTGGGAGTTTGGTATGCTCATTGAATTGTTTTGTTTTAAATTAAGCAGCAAGGAATGATTGCTTTGTCAGATGTTGATTGAATTTGAGAATATTAAGATATTTTATTTTGCTGTCGGATAATAATGAATGTTATATGTATTTTATTGTACATTTTTGTTGCGATAATGTCACTAGTTTATGAATTTGATACAACGGCAACAGTTCTTTTTTAAACATAACCATGCCAGTTTTATTAACAAGTACTTAAGTATGGTTGACAAGACATTTTTCTATGAAATTCTTAATAAATTGACCCATATTTGTGCCTGCAATTACCGTAGGCTACATTAGTATTCAGGGAATTGTATTCAGTATTTTATTATATTAAACCACCGTTTTGTATTTTTAGATGTTTATCAATCTATGCAACTTGACCACATGGAAACCTTTTTATTGAATGTCCTTTTAAAAAAAAAAAAAAATATTCATATTAACAGATCCTAATATTAGGACAAACATCTATGTTTATGTATTGAATATTGTTGCAAACTATATTTTTATAAAATATTTTTGCAATTTCCAACACTACTAAAACTATCAGTTTCTTTCATATGAAGTTAGTAGGCATTCTAAAGGCCATTATGGAAGATAAAAATTGCCTGTTGTATAATGGCCTTTTAGATCTCTTCAGAAATTGTGTGCAACCTTGTGTTGAATGTTGGTGTGACTATATCCAAGCTATGTGGTTGAATGTTGGTGTGACTATATCCAAGCTATGTGGTTGAATGTTGGTACGACTATATGCAAGCTATGTGCTTGATGTAACCAGTTGTAATTATTCTGGAAACATGCAATATTTTCATAACCAGTGCATTGCAAATATACTTTAGCGACATGAAAACACCAGTACATCCTTTTTGTCACACCCATTTATTTTAGACAAATCTTGTCTTCCTATCTTTACTAAATGTACAATGGTCAATGTTCTGTTATTAAATCTCGATTTGGCAAGTAGTGGATGTTGAATTGTATCAATTTCTTCACGAGTATTTATTTCTTGTTGGTCTGCCTTGCTTCTGTGACGTCTCCCCAATACTACTGGTGGCTGTTCTGTATAAGGCATGACAATAAACTCTTTACCCCCAATGAAACATATTTTTTATGTGATTTGTTTATCACTGGACAGATAATTAGAAAGTGAGTACATTGTGATATCTATGCCATTTTATCGTCTTAGGGTCCTTTTCAAAGCCAATACAAGCCAAGGATACTATAGATGACCAAAAAAGTATTACCGTGCATGTACAGTAATATTAAAATCTTCCTAGCATATTTGTGTACCAACAATGGACTGACCAATATTGAAGTCCAATAGAATGAGACATAATTTCACCTTCCTTCCCGATAGGAACACATATACATGCACGTTTCTATTGAAGAAAGACAACATATGAGTCGATGATAAGTTTAATACAAAAGTGTATCACAAGCATAAATAGCGCAGTCCAACATGATGCAGATATGATCAAATGCCCACAAGCACCCGTGACAATGAAAACAATAGTCATTTTCTTAATTTTCTATATCTGGACAACAATATTTAATGCATATCATTTTCTGGGACAGGGCCGTACATAATCAAACAGCAGCGACGAGTAAAGTCAGTATTCACTAAAGTCTGTGTTCACATGGGTCGTCCACGCCCCCGACCGGGCCCGGGGCCCCCGACCTCAGACTTGGGGTTCCTGATGGTCTCGTCCACGGACAGGATGAGACAAGCTGCCTCTACAGCGGCAGTAATGGCGTTGATCTTCACGATGGACGGCTCCCACACACACTCCTCAAAGTTGTCCGAGATGTCCTCCTTCAGAATGTTCACTCCCTGCCAGGTGCCGCCTGCTGCAGGAACATTTTGATTGGTTCAATCACATTGTATATCAGTAACTCTTCCAAATGAAATCTTGAGCAACTTTCAAACTTATTTTGTATCACAGGTTGTCAGATTATAACAGGAAAGTGAGATTGATTTATTGCTTTATGTCACGGCGAGAATCTTTCACCCATACCAGCAGTTGAAATCAACTCAAATCAGCACTAGCCATACAGGACCAGTAGTCCTATTACCGGTCCTGTCCAGATTTTTACTAGTCATATATATTTATCATTATGTTAAAAAAATAGATGCGACCAGTTGTTGTACATGAAATGCATCGACACTCCTATTTCGTAGATTATCCCTGTATATTCTACTTCATGGAATTACTTCAAATAAAAAAAATTAAAAAATCGACTTTAAAAATATATAATTCTTTGCACAATCTCCCTGCTGGATTAAGCACAAGTACAGCATTTTAGGGCATCTGTTTACCTTCAGCATGGAGAGGGTTAAAAAAAAGAAGATCTGTTTATCTATCATTAAACATTTTGAGTACATATTATGTTAGGCAGAGAAGACAGGCAAAAGGGCTCAATTTGCACATGCAAATTGAGTCTTTGCCTGTTTCTATATAGTGATAGGTATATTAACATTTTTATTAATGGTGCAAACATTTAAATGTTTTTATTTTGTTTAGGTTGTACAAAATAAGAAATTTAAGATTTTGTTCCCCTTGTTCTTTATTTTTAAATTGGAGTTTGGAGCAGCTTTCAAAATTCTTTCACTTATTCGCTTGTCAGTTTAGGGCAGGAGGAAACCCGCAACATCCGTAGCGCTGAATGTTGCAGTAAACCTGCGAGCACCGGCT
>JAUTBT010038614.1:0-17570 GCA_032361225.1 Lepetodrilus schrolli
GAGTGGAAAGAAAGTCACTGAAAGTTTCAAACATTTTACACATTGCCTGATTTTAGAGATTGGCTGTAACATATATACCTATACAGCAGTAAATATCTTTAAAAACTAATATGTAAATACCATCCAACTCGGTCTCGGAAGTCAGAGTCTGAGGTACGAACATCCAGAACTACAACATTTGAACAGAGATCATTTGGATGCATGTCGGCTAAACTCTAGAACAGCTTGCTAGATGATCTGAAATAGTTGACTAGCTTCAAAACATTCATGTACAAAATTAGATGAGTTGCAGCTAAACCTCGCCAATCTGTGAAACGCTTTAGGGTATTTTTATGTATTGAGTACTATGCAAATCTTGAATGTATGTCTGTAAGATATTATCTGCCTTTGATTTATTGTATTCATTTCTTTGAGTTCTACTTCTGTGTTATTGTTTTTAATAAATCAAAATATGGTGCCAATATATATGGTTAATATGTAAAAGATGTATCATACCAATGTAAATTATTTTTTTATTAAATTAATCAAATACCGATAAATGAGAAATGTAACGTATTAATTTTGTCCATAATGTCTGTACAATCCACTTTTTAGTTTCTGCTGTCACGGGTCACAGCCGACCAGTATGGAGGAGCAGAATGGAGCAGCCTCCAGGTCACAGCCGACCAGTAGGAAGGAGCGGAATGAAGCAGCCTTCAGTTCACTGCCAACCAGTATGAAGGAGCGGAATGAAGCAGCCCCTGGGTCACAGCCGGTCAGTATGATGGAGCGGTATGAAGCAGCCATGGTGCTAGCTGGTGTGGGAGATGCCCTGGGCTATAGGAATGGACATTGGGAATTCTGTACCAGTGGTAAACAAATTCACCATGAAATGAACAAGAATTTTCATGGACTAAAAAATATTAAAGTGGATGGTATGTATACAATTTAAATGTTTTCAACTATTGACTTAACCTATCTAAAATTAAAGTTTATTATTTTTAGACCATAATAAAAGGTCACAAGCAAAGCATGATTGAGATAAGATGTATTTTATGGCTTCATCACCACAAGTATTTATTGCCAATAAAACTAATTTGTGGCAATATTGGCTCATAATATATGGTGTATCATTATGCAGGTTATGTAAGCAATTTCAACCTACTAATATCAGGTACAGTAACCTCTGGTATATTGATATCAAGTACAGTGTACTTTAATTGCAGATAGAGACCAGTTAACATGTCATTCAAGATTAATGATCTCATGATCACATGCCCTGTAATATCTCTTTGTATGTTTCAGAGAATAATTGGCGTGTAAGTGACGACACTATCATGCACATAGCAACAGCAGAAGGTAAACATTGAGAGTTGACACCATCATGCACATAATTATAGATACAATAATACAGACATAATTTAGCAATAGGCATATTTCTTTGTTTCTGTTTTTGTTGTTTTTTAATTGGGGTTTAGAGCCAATTTCAAGATTCTTTCACTTCTGTCACTGCTTGTGAGTTTAGGGCAAGAGAAAACCTGCAACATCCGTAGCGCTGAATGTTGCAGTAAACCTGCGAGTACCGACTGGTACTGATGGACCAAGGAAGATAACTGCATGGCCACGGTACAGACGGTGCATCCTAACATCACATCGGAAAAGTAACTTGAGCATTGATGCCATGCTCCTGGGATGGGATTTTAATTTAATATATATAAGCATATTAATTACATCTAGTTATTATTAGCCCATTGTTTTAATAGTGTCATATGAATATATATATATATTGTCGGAATGGTTGGTTACCCATTTTCTCTGAATTTTAACATAATTCCTGTTCTATTAATTTTTTTGTAGCGTTGAAACACGACTGCAGTGAGAGCAAAGACAAGACAAAGCTATATTTTCAGATTGCCAAGGAGTACATTGCCTGTATGGGAAATATGGCTGGCAGGTCGCCAGGTGAGGTCACTCCTCTCACCTTCAGAACTCCATCATGTTCTTAACTATTTCAATGCTGTCGTCACTTATTGGTGACAGATTCCCACGGTGACAATAATTCACTCACTTCAGGACTCAATTTAACGACTAAATTGGGAGCCATGGCGACCAATTTTTTTACATTTGGTGACCAATACACAACAGCCATGGAGGTACATCGCCTAGAAATCCAAGATGACATCTGGCGTGTCATAGATCTCCAAAATGCAGATGAGACGATTTCTTTCTAGCTCTGTCCTGCAGACTTAGCAGATCGCTTCAAGCATGGTGTATACTAGCTAAGTTTAAGCGAAGGTCATATTATGCAGATTAATGACAATGTAGGGTGTTACTGATAGCTCAGTAAATCTGTTCATATTTCCTGCCTTTGAAATTCAAGGTCTGCGATACTCCACGCGAGGTCACACACTCCTGAACAGGTCTCAGGCGTGTGAAGAAATATTTGTTTTTATTAATGATGTGCAAAATCAGAATGTTTTCTTTTAGTTTAAGTATTAATAAATACAAATCTTTTGATTTTTTTGTGTTTGTTTTTCATTTTACAAAGTATTTCCCAAGATAATCTACCAAATATGGGTATCACTGTATTTCAATGCAAACTACATGTGTAGCAGTAAGATAATAGTTCTGTTTGTAGCCACCAGATTAGCTCTAATGTACTTATAGTTTATACACAAGGCTATATTGTGGGTGGAGTCTATTCCCCGTCCCCATAACTGGACCCAGACCTGTGGTCTATTCCCTGGACCCTGATTGTCAATCTGATTGGCTGATGAGGTTTGGGTTAGGGTTAAAGTTTATTAAAACATTGTATTCATATTTTGTGTCATGTGAGCCAATCAGATTGCTGGGAATTTGGTCCAGGTCCGGTGAATAGTCCAGGTCCGGGTCCGGGGAACAGATCTCACCTATTTGTGTACTTTCAGGACTAACATGTATGTCAATGGTGGGACAGCTACATCTTGACCAGGATGACGGGTACAAAATTCCCTTTAATTCAAGGTGAGTAAGACACGCACTGGTAGCAAGTCGGAAATGTTCCCAGAATTAAATAGTTAAATTATCTCCAGAAATATTGGCAGTATGTTTCTTTGGACAGTATGAACATTATTATAAAGATGAGGACTATGTAATGTACAGCGGTGGATTCACAGAGTGTTGCCTGTATTTCAGGGGAGGTGGATGTGGAGCAGCCATGAGAGCAATGTGCATTGGTCTTAGATACCACAGGTAGTGCCACATTTAGTGCTGTTTTCAATACATTATCAGTGCCGTACTGACCACAGGTAGTGCCACATTCAGTGCTGTTTTAAATACATTATCAGTGCCGTACTGACCACAGGTAGTGCCACGTTCAGTACTGTTTTCAATACATTATCGGTGCTGTACTGACCACAGGTAGTGCCACATCCAGTACTGTTTTCAATACATTATCAGTGCCGTGCTCACTGCAGGTAGTGCCACATCCAGTACTGTTTTCAATACATTATCAGTACCGTACTCACTGCAGGTAGTGCCACGTTTAGTGCTGTTTTTAGTACAGATGCCGGTGCAGTTTTCACTACCAATCTCACTCCTTTTCTTAAAGGTGCAATTCACAGAGTATTTGGGTGGCAATCCTCTGAATAACTCTACCATTGCCTACTGTAATTACCCTAATAATTCGAACAGGAGAAAATAAATTTGTAGCTGTTAAAATTAGAAAAATCCAAAAATTGAAAATGATCGGTTTTCGTATAATTAGGGGCACCAAATTAACGTACAAATGTGGTTATAAATGAAATGGTAAATAAATGGTTATTATTTTATTTACTAAATTCCTTTTGATTTTTTTTATTGTGTTTGCATTAGATAATTATGATTTGAAAAAAATTGGTTATGTTCATATTTTTTTTCAGGAATTATTAATTGAGATGTTTGCGGGGTCGAAATAGTAGGGTAATTATAGTACATTGTATTTGTCAACAGCCCTAGGTAATACAAACCACTTTTCTCCTTATTGGATGTGTGTCTTGGACTAGATCATTAGTTACAAATACACTTAGCATACCTACTGCTGCAGGGACTCCTGTGACAGATGTAAAGTAGACAGTGGTGGGTAAGTCTCGGAGGATGTTGGGTGATGTTAATAGCTCATCTGACTGCTCTCTACATTGTAATTTATAATGAATACTTCTCTCTTTGGTAATGCTAGACAAGGATACTTTGAGTGATGGTTGTTAACTCAAATTTGGCCGGTTATGTCATAGAGTTGATTGATAACAATAAAAGTTAATTAACCGCCAAGAAGATACACACAAAAAAAACACTAATTGTAAAGTTTTTTTTATGTTGGTCAAGACCTGAGGAGCAGGACGACTTGATAGCTGTGAGTATTGAGAGTGGACGGATGACCCACCACCACCCGACTGGCTACCTGGGGGCTCTGGCAGCAGCTCTCTTCACCTCCTATGCTCTTCAAGGTATAAGTTAATAATGGGTGCATCTAGCCACTCTCGCCACAGAACTGTTAACAATCACAATTGTGTTGTTTGATAGTTGGTGTTTGTCTCTTATGTGTTCTCTTGTTAATTACAGGAAAACCTGAAGAGGAATGGGGTAGGAGCTTGGTGGACGATGTGCTGCCCAAGGCTAAGGCCTATGTACATGAAAGCAAACATTATAGCGATGAAAATATGGAAGCATGGTTAGTGGTACACATGGTAGATATATAGAGAATCTTACCCAAGTGTCCGAGGATTTAATAACTTTCATCGATGAGTTGATATTATATTCCAAGACACGAGGATGAGATTCTATTTATCACCAAATATCATTTTCAAGTCATTAAAGGAGAAAAAATGCCATATCATAAAGATTTTACTGTGAAGTCAAATCTTTAGGCTGCTGTGCATTTGCACTGTGACATCATAGCAATGCTACAGCATCACAATTGTAGCGATGACATCACAATGGTTGAACAATCAAATAAACAATCAAATACACCAAGAATTGGGTCAAACGATATCTACTGGTGTAGATATCGCTTGTTATTAAAAAGCGATATATACTGCAAAAAGACAGTATTGGATGATAAATTTCATTGTTAAAACTAATGAAATTCATACTTTTACAAATGTTAACTATTCAAGTATTACTGCTAATTGGATCCTGAAAGGGGTGTGAAATGAGGGTTTCATTCTAATATTTATTGTTGTATGTGTGTTGCAGGAACTATTTTGAAAAGCAGTGGAAAGATTACTTGAAAATGCGATTTCCTGGGAGGAAATTGAAGTTTCCAAGGCACTATGGTGTGTATGAACGAGATGCGTTTTACACGTCCATTAGCTTTGGCGGCTGGGGAGGAGCCAGTGGCCATGACTCCACAATTATTGCGTGAGTTACCACCTGTTATTACAATCATACACCTACTTACGGTTCTACCTTATAAGGCCAAAACCTCACTGAACAACATCAAGGCTACTTGTTCAGCAGGTAAACAAAAGGGCGGGGCTTATTTTACTATCATTTTACATGTAAGTTGCACATTATTTGTAGTTGTGTTGTCATGAAACTAGTAAAGCATAAATTTATTATTATGTGTTTTTATTAACTTGAAAGCATCTAGAATTGAAAATGTATACTTTAATATAGTTGGTTAAATTATTTGCCGTATAAATTGGCCTTAGTAAACAGGTGGTCAGTATTGCTTGTAGCTGTCTCTCCGTGTCCAACTGACTCTTGTTTGAAATCGGAGACTATTATACAGAACAAAATTTACAGTTAACATTTGGCCTTCTATTCAAACGTGGTTTATTTATAATGACCTGCAATTTTAGATAATATTAAAGTGAGTGTGTCGATAAACACAGGCAATAACCATGCACAGCTATAATGGTGATCCATTTCTGTACCCCTCCAAAATAAATGTACCCAGTCTAGTGAATGTGGATGCAAAAATTAAAATATAATAAGAAATATATAATTACTTTTCAAAATTCAATATGTTTACATTAAATTTTTCCACATTTTTCAACTACCACATTTGGACATGTTGACAGATTCAATAGCCAATGGATATTGGCCTGTAACTATAGCATTCAATTAAGATGATAACGGGAATATATTTTGGAAATATTTTAATTATTTTGTTATTTTTATTTGTATTATGTCATAATATTTGCAATGTAGAAGCAATTTTATGTTTAACTATACAATTTAATTGCCACTCAATTGACTCAACAGATATATTTTACTTGGTCATAGAAATGATTGTTTAACCAGAAGAATTATGAAGAAATACACCTGAAAAGACAGCAACAGTCACCATATTAATCGATCCTAGCTATCACTACATATGGAAAGTTAGTAATAAACTACGAAAATATCTTAGTCCTAAAACATCAAGAAATATGTTAATCATATGTATTTTGTACAGTCTATTTAACCAATCTGTTATTTTTGTGTGGGATATGAATGGGATCCAGATGAATTAAGAATATATGCCCATATGAAATATTTTAATATGCAGCTTCTCAAATTAATTGTTAGGAATATATATCAATTCAGGCAGCACCTTTATGATTCAGCCCCACATTTCCCCCATATATTCTAAAAAAAGTCATAAATATAAATATAAAACAAAAAATATTACTAGCTTCACAAAAACAGAAGTTTAACTCAGACATCAAGGTCATAGTAATGTGACCTCATATTATAATATTGTTTTAAATATTGTTGTAAGTTAGAAACATTGTGTGAAATGGCTCTAATTGGAACATTTATTGAGAAACTATGTTGAAATATGTTCAAATGTGGAAACATGTTGATGGGTGTTTTGTTTTGGCATTTCTGCTGTATTCTAAAGAGGTCCTAGCCTTTAAATGTATTTATCGTAGATTCACAGCACTAATTGGGCCATTATAATTAATGTTCATAAGTGCTGTGGACCTGTTTTCTAAGCTATGTATCAATGTTTGTTTTCTAAGCTATGTATCAATGTTTGTTTTCTAAGCTATGTATCAGTGTTTGTTTTCTAAGCTATGTATCAGTGTTGTTTTTTTGTAAGCTATGTATCAGTGGGTTTTTTTCTAAGCTATGTATCAATGCTTGTTGTCTAAGCTATGTATCAGTGTTTGTTTTCTAAGCTATGTATCAATGCTTGTTTTATAAGCTATGTATCAATGTTTGTTATATAAGCTATGTATCAATGTTTGTTTCAGTTATGATGCAGTATTGGGATCTAAGGACGATGCAGTATTGGGATCTAAGGAAAAATGGGAAGAGTTATGCTACAGGTGAAATATCATCTTGTGTGTCATACTTGTATATCTAGACTTTGCAGGTTTACTCCTGCTGTAAGTATGTAAGTGAACTGATAAAGCCACGAACACTGTCACATGAACATGACTATAGCCAGCACAAACAAAAAAATAATAATAATTTCCTAAATTAAATGTTACAAGGCTGTTGCTGGATTGCTCTGAAAGCTCCTCCGTCTTCAGGGGCCTGGGCTGGTCAAATAGCAGACACTATTTGGGGAATAGTTATAATAGGTCATTTGGGCGGGTGGTAGCGCAGTGGTAGAATAGTGGACTTCGGAGCCAAAGGTTCGATGTTCAAATCCCGCCCCGGGGGCCCGGCATCAATGTTCGCGAAAGTTAGCTTTCTGACACTATATTGATGGGATGCTATGTCTGTAGAGTGGCAATACAGTTATCATCCTTGGTCTTGTCAGTACAAGCCGGTGCTCACAGGTTTACTGCAACATTCAGCACTACAGATGTTGTGGGTTTCATCCTGCCCTAAAACTGACAAGTTGTGATATAAGCGAAAGAATCTTGAAAGCGACTCTAAAACGCCAATTAAGAAAAATAATAATAATTTTTAAAATAATAGGCCATTTATAGAAGATTTTCATATGTTTAGAGAAAACCCAATTTACATTCTATAGAGAAGAGGCCTTCTCATAAATGCTGTGAAAAAAACCTATTATTATTGCTATATAGGGGAGTATTCCATGGCGGTGACAGTGACAGTACTGGTACAATTGCTGCCTGCAGCTATGGAGCCAGGTTTGGATTTGAAGGCGTTCCAGAAAATAACTACAAGGTAGGTGTATTAAGATGACTGGCTAAGTATCTTACGAAAAGAGGAAATAATCAAAATCTCTTTCGACTTTCTCAATGGACTTGAGAACAAGACAGAATATAGGAATGTTATTTGGCATCAATATCTTCTATGAAATCCTGGTGACATTGAGTTAAACATGCCTTCATGGTTAACATATTTCAATTTGAGCAAGAACATGTAATTGAGTGTTGTTAATTTATGGTTTCAGAAATTAGAATACATTGAACTCCTAAGGGAACTAGGAAAAAAGTTGTATAACTTGGCTTTCAAAAGTGAACCTGAACACGTTCCAAGAAGACATTCTGCAGGAGATGCAGCAACAGGAGGTGAAGAAGAGTCAAAGACGTATTCTTTGCCAGGTCATGGCCAGAGTTGTTCTAGGCGGGATCAAGACCAGAGTGGTTCTAGCTGGGATCAAGATCAAAGTGGTTGTAGCCTGGACCATGTCAAGAGGGGTTCTAACGAGGATCAAGATCAAAGTGGTTCTAGCCTGGATCATGTCAAGAGAGGTTCTAGCCAGGATCAAGACCAGAGTGGTTCTAGCCAGGATAATGTCAAGAGGGGTTCTAGCCAGGATCAAGACCAGAGTAGTTCTAGCCAGGATAATGTCAAGAGGGGTTCTAGCCAGGATCAAGACCAGATTGGTTCTAGCCAGGATAATGTCAAGAGGGGTTCTAGCCAGGATCAAGACCAGAGTAGTTCTAGCCAGGATCAAGGCCAGAGTGGTTCTAGCCAGGATAAAGACCAGAGTGGTTCTAGTGGTGGCAATGATGAAATGGATTGTGGAAGTGTTGGCAATGAGATGGATTGTGAAAGCGGTGGCAATGATGAGATGGATTGTGGAAGCAGTGGCAATGATGACAAGGTTGATGGTGGAGGTGAAGATAAATCAATGGAACCTAAAAACTATGGATGTTTTGAGACTGCTGTTTAGACAGAAATAAAGAACTGAATTTTACAAAGGAAGGAACCCTCATTAAAGAACAGGAACACCATGATTTGATCTCAAGTCTGTCACCTGTTATGCATGTATTTCCATGTTCAACACTTTCAGTATGACTAATAACAGCACAGTCGCGGAAATATAAAGCACTTCCTCTTTAGGCAATAGGTCTTTACTAGATTGCAAATTAGTTTAGACCGAGTGACATTGACTGTCAGTGGATGGCTATCAGTCTGTCCACTGATACTGTTGACACTGCCTGACACACATATAGTTAGTTCAGAATTTGGAATTGAATCAGTGTCAGTGCCTGAAATTAAGACTGAAGAAATAGTAGACCATAATGAGGTCCTGACTCCAAGGCAACAGTTGAATGATTAATAATATGTTGATCTAGTATAGTTTTCTAATATTGTGCAGATTGTGAACAGGTTAGCAGTTTACATGTAAGCATAATACTATTTCATGATCATATTTAAATGTATCACAATTTATATTTGTGTATTGTACTCTCATTATCTTTATAGCTGCATACTTCAGATATTGAAAAATCCAGCAGGATTTGTTTGTATGAGGTAGAGGTAGCAAGTCTGCCTCATAACACAGAGGTCCTGGGTTCGAGCCTTGCTTATGCCATCGTGTAGCACTTGAGCAAAGTGCTTAGATCAACACTGCTCAAATTCACCCAGTTGTAAAATTGGTAGCTGGTAGGAAGAAATGGAATTGTGCCTGAAAGATGACTGGTTAGGTTTCCCCAGGTAGTTGAGAAGGTGAAATGAGTGCAGGGTAATAGTGTTTCAATGCTGCATTGGTATGGAGTCATGCTCTTTATAATTGTACTATTTATTTATTTGTTTTATTTGTTACAACATTGTACAAAATATGACATTTGTGTGTCCGAATACAATATCCTTGGATATATTTTATGATAGCTTCCATCAGAGGAATAGTCAAGAATGCATAAAATATATACTTTTGATACCGTAAATATTAATCTTGCTAAAATATGAACATTTGGTAAATACTGTCCGTTATTGTTCTATGTAAGTTTCACTGGTGGTGATGTCACACTCTACCCTGTACTAACATGTCCACTCTTACTTAGCAATTTTCACTGTAGTGGAACAACTACTGCCATACTGTGGAATCATCTGAAGTAGGTACTACTTGTAGACAGAAATGTCTGGCAAATTAAAGCAGTATATACTGATCAATTTAAACCCCATTCCTCACAGAACACATTCAATAGCTATTCCTGTGCTTCTGGAGGTCATCATGATTAATTGATTATTTCTATTTTCCTGCATTCCATATATAGATCATGCATGAAGACAAAACATTGACAATTTGATTTGTAAAAGTATGGACCAATATGCATTGAGGGTAGATACTTATGCCACAAGACTAGATAGCGAGTCTATGGCTGTTGCAGTATATGGAGAATTACAACACTGTGTGGATGATAGTCTGGATATGATATGGTGGAATTTATATGTCATTCTAGTAATATATATATATATATATGTGTGTATGTGTATTTTATTTTTAAATATAAGATCATAGTTATTTGATTCCCTGTTTTCTATCAACTTTGGAAAATTAAAAATTATATTCCACCGACAGAATATTAGCCTTTAGAAAATAATAATAATAATAGGTGAAGGAACAAGTTGTATAAACTATCAACAAAGACCAGCAGGCAATGGTTGACACAAAGTCGAAGACAATTTATTGACAAGCAGTACTTTGAATGAAAAGTATTTGTTAATTAAAATCTGAACAGTTAATGTGTACTTGTGTTTATAACAATTATTGACAATTATCTTGATTTTTCTGTCAACCGACCATTCATAATTTCCAATACTTATTAGTTTTATATTGGACCCGACAGACTGGCCAAAAGATGAAATTATATTTATTTATATTTTAGACCACCTGAGCCAAAATTATCCTAGAAATATCTGTAAACAAGGGAATCAAATATGGTCTAACCTAGGACACTTCATATATATATCTTGTATCTTTATTTGTAACCATTTAAACAAGATTGTGATTATTTGTATAATAATTGTTTCATTATAATAAATGTAGCCCAGTATTTTAGTATATCATTATTATTGATCTATACCATGTTGGATCACAATCAGAGGTCTATATTAGAGGATATCCCTTGGTATTTCCAGCCTGATCATGTTAGTGAATTAATAGTTTTAGAATGAATCAATATTTACCATGAAGGGCTATTGTGAAATTGTATATAAATACAATCACAGTTTGTTGAGGTATTTCATGATCAAACATATTTTACCTAAAAGTATGTACATTTGATTTGTCTACACAAGTATATTGGGCAAAAAGCTACATTTTCGGCATGTCCCACTGGTTTTCATTATTTTTTTTAAAATCATATAAAAATAAAATACAATAAAATATGAAAATATTGAAAACCAGTGGGACACGTGGAAAGGTTTCTTTGTTGTACTACATACAAGCAGCATTACAATGAAATTACCTGTAATTTTATAATTATTACTTTATTAATTATAAATTAAATATTATCACATTGAGAGCAAACTTCATTGTAACAGTATAATGCATGTACTATTGAGATAACCATTATTTACTATTGTGCATAGGTTATTGGATTGGATTGGTTTCCTGAAATGGATCTCATTATTTTGTCCTAACTTATAACCTGTCTAACTGGTATGGACTAACTAGTTTAGTATTATAGTAGAACTACTGCAATGTACACTGTTATTCAGTATCCCCCTGTAGTTTACGTTCTAGTGTCCAGGCCATTATCGGATGTCAGTAACGAAAACGACACATTTTAGTTTTATTTACAAACATAAAAAAAAACCTCACCTGATAGTCTATGTTACATTCATCATCCGTTACCAGTAGTCAAATCAATCTAATTAAAATCAGATCTCGTTTCTCTCCTTAAACATTTTGACATTGTTTTGCTCAACATGCGATGTCCGAGCATCAGTTTCGGATGTGATTTTAATGAGATTGGTGACAAATTGGCGCTACAGGAAGCGTGGTACATTGGCATAGTCAGCACCTAATGATCCCGGAAGTGCCTCTTGTCTCGCAGAACCTTGGCAGCATGCCTGGAAATGCAAGAATTGTCCCTTCAGTGTGGTCTTGTGATTGACGTGCCATACATTCCGATCACGATGTGCACAATTTGCTAACTGATATTTCGGCCGTTCTACGAGGTGTACGCTTTCTGCGTGGTGTGGTGTACGCCCGGTGTTTGTAAGCACGTCATTTCGCGTCTCATTTGCATCATTGCAACACATTTCCAGATGATGATATAGACGGAACAATTTGCACAACGGCTACTGGTGTCGGTGAGACTTCTTTGGAAGATGATTTCCATAAGGTCGAACAGTTTTTCAAACCATCTAGAAGCTAGGTTTTGGACAACAGTTTAAAATTATGTTTCTGATTGTCATGTAATAAAAGAACATAATTATTGTGCAGGGCGGACGAGTTGTAATGGTTTATGTGCTCGTTTTAGACTTGGGTAAACATGCTATGTACAATTCATTTGGCATATGTAATGTGTCGTGGGTTTAAAATAGTTTCATCGGCCTATGGTAGAGGAACACCGTGACTTTTTTCTGCACTTTAAAAAAAGTATTTTTAGAGAAGTTACCTAGTTTGGATGATAACTGACGAAGGCTAGGACTAAGGAGAAGAGATTATATTAGCATTGCTTCCTTAAAGGCATACGACCACAGATTAAGTAGTAGTTTTGGACCGAATTCGAGTTTAAAATGCAAAGTGCATGCACTTAGCATACATATAATCGCTTTTGTACCTCCAAATATCTTTTCCACCGCTGTTGGATAGGTAAAATCCCACTTCAGTTTACATTTCCGGTAAAACCCGAATAATCAGTTGGTAATGCACTGTAATATCTCGATTTTCCATAGTCTAATAGACTAAGGGGGATAACTATAATCATCGAATACGGTCAAAGTAATATTTCACGACTACTGGTACCAATACAGGTACGTAGCTATAAATATTTTAAAATATTATCTGAAAATATTGAAAACCAGTGGGATATGCGGGAACTGTATCTGGTTGCCCAATATACTTGTGTAGACACATAAAATATGCATATTTTCATGTAAAAATACGTTTAACCATTAACTATGTAAACAAACAGGTGATTGTATGCCCCTAACGTGATGAACATGTGATAATGTACGATTTCATGATGAAGTAACTTGTCATGATTCATTTTGTTTACATGATAAAAATAAATACCAGTAAAGAGGCAAAATCCTACTTGCAAGTATTTCATATATTCTTTTAATATATATTTTTTCTTCTGAATAATATTAATAGTCAATAAAAAATAAAAATAAATCTATCCAAACTAAGACAATGAAAAGGAGGTCTTTCCCCAACAGTGCTGTTCTAAATATAGACTGCGCGGACGTCGGAGAAGACCACCTATGCACTCGAGTCCCAGCATAGGCCTCTGCCGGGTCTGTTGTATGGAACCATTTTGGGCCTGTATACTGCCCTATTAGAGATCAAACCCAAACTCGGAGTGGTAAGATGCCGTTTCTTTCATCATGCACATGTCGATCAATTGATCAACGACAGCAGCTCACATCAAACACCGAGAAAAGAAATCACTGCTGTCAATATTGTTCTCTGTCACGGACCAACCTCCACTTGTCGATAGATTAACCGGAGAAACGTAATGTATTGTGAGCTGGATCAACCTCCACTTGTCGATAGATTAACCAGAGAAACGTAACGTATCGTGAGCTCAATTGTTCTTAAGCGGTAATTTAACGAGCTGGTAGAAAAACACTTCCAATGCGAATGCATATTTTGGTTTCTATGAGGGAGATCTGTGTACACAGAAACCGGTGACGTCACGTAACACCCCACTTCCGGCGCGGCCGCACTTATTTTTGGGGGGTAGGTGTCTTTGGATAGGGAATAACTATATTTCTCGATGACTTAACAAATCTGAAAAAAATCTTGCATATCTGGGAAACATTGTTCTTTCAGAATACTGGTATGCAATAACCCTGATAGTGACCATTATTCCCTAAGCAAGTATGATCTTGCCTCTTTAACTAGACTCTATCTCAAACATAGTAGTGAACAACCACATCACGAAACAAATATTGCAGTAAATATTGAAATTAGAAAATTTAATAAAGACAAAATGTACATTATTCGTTAAGAATTCAAACAATCCGTTAGCGTAGTATTAAAGCATCTGTCGGACACATCTACACAATAGTTGATATGTTTAGCTACGTATTGAGTAAAAACATACGAATGAGTCATGAGGTATCGGTAATATATTCCTGTGGAAACAAGACTGTATGCCTTTGATCAACAGAGGTCGTTCCTCCATGCGGGTTTCGGTAATAAGCGAAAGTGTGACCGGACTGTTTGAAGTTGCTTGTATTATCTACAGATCAATGCATAAGCAGTGCGACATACAGAGGTAAATAAAGCCATGTTCTGTCCTTTTATACGTTATAACAGGATGACGAGTAGTATATATGCTTTTACGTATGTCGCAGGTGATAAGCTATAACTAATTGATCTTGCCGACAAGATAATGCAAAAGAATTTTTTTAAATGTTGAAAATTCATACCGGTATGCATGTATATAGTAATTTGTAATCATGATGGCGACTTTCACAAAGAGTGCGGCACGTAACGCGACATGGACACGTGGTGGGGGGGGGTGGGGGCGGTATAAGCGTTTATATACTCCCGCTGAGAAATGTATTTCCCTCTCAGTTGCTCAAGATGGATGCACACGTAACACAGGTTACTGTCAAGTTCACGTGACCCAAATCAGATTAGACCATTTGATATGGAGACAAGACTATGTAAATTAATTGCTTGTACTCTTAATTTAGGACATTTGGCCCCGAGATTGAGAAACCTTTTTAATACGATTTGATGCTCCAGCTCAAATTTTATATGATGATTGGTGGACAAAACTTTAGTTGAGCACGAAATCGTACTCAAAAACACGTTACGTAATCTTGGGCCCGGTGTATATATGTACGTAATGTGGGTTCCGGAATTTGCTCATATTTCCCACATCTCATCTGTAAGAGCGCATGCGTCAGATCTCAGAACAAGAATGCCATACAAATGTCAGAAGGTCTTATAAATGGCGTCAGTGGCAAGGCTTTGCGGTGAGGAACAAGATTCCTTTCCTTTGCTCTGCTCTGAGTTGCGCTCCGTTATGGCAATATGCTCGTATTACTTCCAGAAGTACCCGCTCAGGCTGGTGCAGGGAGTTTCGTGTCTTCCATTAAACTGAAGACATTACATTTCATAAACATGTATACTAGTATTCCTTATTTGAAAACTGACTAAAATTACATTTCCGAAAAAAAAAAGAATTGTGAAATACTGTCAAACGGTTTTATCTCGCGGCTCGAAAATTTCATGATTTCATCAAATTTCATTACTCAATATCCTTCGCGAGTGTCCTTTCGTTAATAGCAAGAACACGGCAAACAAAAATAAATGGCATATTTTACAAAATCATGAATCAGAGACTAACATACATTTATACGAGAAACTGATGCTTGACCGAAGTTAATCATTTTCAATGGGAGACTTCGTGTCCTTTCATTGTACTTAACATTCAAAGGAAAATTATGTTAAATATTTTATTCGCAATCGGCTAAAGTAAACATTTACAATCACGTCCATGCAACTACCATAACAGCGAAGTTTTTACAGCATTCTTGCACACGGCAAATTACAGGACTATCACCACTTCCAATCAGTAAACATGATACCACCACCAAGCCGGTAGCAAATAGAGATATCAGGAGGGCGATATATATATATATATATATAGAGCGAGAACGCTATGAGGTTCACAAAGCCGGATGTTGGTCAAGTATTCACGGATAGTTGGAACATGCCAACGGCCCATAGAACATTTGCAGATGGTCTGGGTGCAATTATTGTATGTTTTATTAATTACCAGACGCCTGTCTAGGGAAACTTGGTTAAGGCTTGAAAACCTCGAGATGTTTGGTCAAGGCTTTGACACTTCGGGAAGTATTATCAAGGCTTGAAAGCCTCAGGAAGTTTGTTTAAGACTATTATGAAGAGAGAGAGAGAGAGAGAGAGAGAGAGAGAGAGAGAGAGAGAGAGAGAGAGAGAGAGAGAGAGAAATGGTTTATTAAAGTGTCACAAAGATGTGCACACCTATAACATGTAAACTGTAATATTAAAACGGGTTTAGATTGTAACACCTTCCCAGCCAATATTGGCTTATGAGACACAGCTATACTCCGGTCTGATGGCCTTGTTCGTCACTCTTTAATTTACCTATTATAGTTACCTTGAATTCGGCGTTCTTTGATCTACTAATAGAACGCTGAAGGTACTGTAATATATTTGTGATGTTCTGGAGTATTTCCAAAATAAAAATTAAGTTAAATTAAGTTTAAACACAACCAAATTTTGCCCACATTTGTTTCCTAATATTTTGTGTATTTGTGATGACAGATATGATAAATACATCCATTTTCAACCTAAATAGCCAATATAGTAGGAATTCCCAGATGAAATCATAGACGCCCGTGGTAACATGAGCAACGCTGGTTATGTACAGCAAGTTGTATATGTATACTCTAGCATTGCTACCAGCTGGTTACTGTTTGTAATGCTGTGACAGTGACCACGTTCTCGTATGTAGTTAGGAATGCATGGTGATATCCATCCATACAACTATACACTCATACATTGCTACATAATATGATGTGTCTGTATATATATATATTAAATACTCTTAATTTGTTTAATTGAATTGGATTGTACCTTCGTACTTTCAATTTTAATGCGCTCAGTCGGTTTAATTAAGTTAAATTTAATTGTCCATTACAAAGGTCGCTTCTCACAGAAGAGTGTTTTCAAATTTTACTTAATTTGCAAACTAGTGTGTTGATAATTTGAAGATATTTGTACTGGTTGTACATCGTACACGTGCGTTAATCTTCGTCCTGGTGTTACACAGTTTCACGTTGTACAAGACACCAAGCAGACTCAGTGGAGACTAAACGATTCCTTGAAAGATGCTTGTTTCTTATCTCTCCCTAATGCGATGTCTCGCTATTTTGAAGCTAACCGTGCCATCTAAATTCTCGGCGCTGTCGAAGCTGGCATACATCCAATAGTGTGACTACGGTATTACAAAACATATCGCCGACCGCAAGTGTATTACATAAGTTGAAGTGAAGATATTTCTAGCCATAACGTATTTAACTCAATCTGGGTACGTACTTTAGATAATTGCGATAACACATGGCTCTCCTTTCTCTGTGTTCTGTTAAATCATGGAAGTTAATGCCATATGGATGATATGAAAACAGTATTTCCTTATTAATAATATATATAAATTTACTAGAGCAAGTTATATGTGTAAGTAGCATTGTCTCTCTCTCTCTCTCTCCCTCTCTCTCTCTCTCTCTCTCTCTCTCTCTCTCTCTGTCTCTAGCTT
>JAUTBT010038625.1:0-17569 GCA_032361225.1 Lepetodrilus schrolli
CAACGAATCTTCTGTATTGCACGAACTGTCATACTTCTTCACAATGTTCATGACGACACCTTTTGAGAGTTTTATAACGCATGACAAGTCCGCTTCGTACATGTATTGGATATGTATATACATTGGCGTTTATTTGCGTTTTCCAATTGAAGTATTAATAACGTAACTTTCTCGTTTCAGGACCCTCGGTACAACGATGAGATTGGAAAGATAACGGGATACCGAGCAGAAGCTTTGTTGTGTCAGCCAATAAAAAATGGCGATGACGAAATAGTGGGCGTGGCACAAGTACTCAACAAAACTGGGAATGATAGAGTGTTCACAAAAGATGACGAGAAGGTATGAACAACTAGATTATCTCTCTCTCCCTCTCTCTCTCCTCCTCTCTCTCTCTCTCTCTCTCTCTCTCTCTCTCCTCTGAGGTCTAGGAGGTGTATTATCTTACAAAATTAACATCATCTAATTAATAACAGGGTTTTCGCACCATCGCTATATCTCCAGACTGGACATGATATTAGTGTCAGGTTTGCGATAAATACAGCAAGTCTAAGACTTGCACACATTTCCTTCAGTTCTGTTTCATTTTTTTCATATTTCTACTCTCTGGAAAAAGCATTGCATTCATTGAGTCAAATAAGTCTGCATTTTGGTAGAAAACAATCTGACAATCTGGCCTCGAGATTACGAAGCGTTTTGTGTACAATTTCATGCTCACGCTCAAATTGTATATGGGGATTTTTGAACCAATCTTTGAGTTGCGCATGAAATCGTACATTAGAACGTTTCGCAATTTAGAGGCCTCGTCCTTGTTTCACGAAGAAGTAATAACTATTTAGGATATTGCAATCGTTTCTTAAAGACGTCGTAAACATGTATTTCAAAACGATGTTATATTAACTAATAACCAAAGAGGCGAATGATAGATCTACGTGCATATGGTATTGGTTATGAAAAGAAAATTTCGAATTTGGAATCGTGGTTCCAAGATCGTTGATTCAATCACTCAATAGCGTCTTCTCTGTGCGCCTACATTTTTGTTTGGTAATATTGACTCAGACATCCCATACTATTATCATACGTCATAGAGGTTATGCCATCATAAATAGTTATGACGGCTTTTTTTTAAATAGGGTCCTGTTTGGCACTGAAAACATACAATTCTGAAATAAAAAATGAGAGACCGGACTGTTTTTGCCCAGTGAATATGATATGACGCGGTTGCATCTTCTTCTACCGTCCATTTATTGCGAGGATTATTTAGGCCACGTTTCACGAAAGGGTCGAACACGTAGTCGTGTCCTAAATCGAGATTTTCGTTATTCCCTGTTATAGTAAAATCATGGCGTACGTACTGATTTATACCCTAACTAAATCAGGGAGTACGCCATGACTTACCATACGTTCTGGCCTAAATTACGGCGTATTTTACTGCAACAATAAATGGCGTAAACCTCCATTTACGCCCCGACTACGGCTACGAACCTTTCGTGAAACGGAGACCAGCCTCATAGCCAGTAACAATTACCAGGACACCTTATTCCACCGTTAACCTTTCGCCGTTAATCGCAGCGTAACGCTACATTAGTAGTTTTATATCAGAGTGCTATATCACTAACCAGCCCAAGGCTATTTACATGTTTTCTTCAATATAGGAGCCATATTACCATAGCCGTGTTTCTCATCAAATGTTATCTTGATACATTTGATATATAACTCGAGGTAGTAGTGTGTAAAGGATGCCGTGATATAAACATTGGGGTACTTACAGTAGTGTAAATACATCAGTCGTGCATTATACTTCGAGTATTATATAGTGAAATGATTATTACTAGCCATTACCAAAGAAAATAGAGTACCATGGTATTACTAAATATGTTTGCAGACTCTTATGCATGAAGTAAAAATACAAAACACGGATGAGTGTTCAGAGAGGTATTATGAATCCCGAAAGACTTCGCATAAACATTGTTTTTAATACACTCACATACACTCACATACGCACACAGAAAGCCACAGACACACAGAGCGAGAAAGACACATACACACACTCTCACTCTCTCTCTCTTTCTATGTCTCTCTCTCTCTCTCTCTCTCTCTCTCTCTCTCTCTCTCTCTCTCTCTCTCTCTCTCTCTCTCTCGGAAAGCACACAATTAAGCAAAGCACACCGACATGTAAAATCAATAGTGGTATAATATCAAACCTTCCGGATGCTGGTGGTGATAAAGCCAAAGTTAATTGCAATGGGGTCCTATATATACTCTACAAAATTAATTAAGGGCCAAGAGCCTTTTGGGATATATTAATTTAGCTTTCATTTATATAATTTTTATCAACGAAGAATGTCCAAACGTCTACGAGTCCAGGTAATTTTCAAGAACTTGCAGACACATATGAAGACGAACGGCACCAGGTTTCAAATTTGCTAGAAAGCTTCCCCGCGGAATACCTACCGGCAATTAATTTATTCTGTTGAGGATACATGCTTTATCATCTTGTAGCCACTGATTCGCACCTTGCCGCCTATAATATTCCATTGACGCCCTGCGGGGAAATCGAAAATGCAAATCCCCGACATCCTTACCCAGTCTAAGAATACATATACCAATAGACTTGCGGCTGAATTTTCCCATAATCTCATCCACGATACTCTATTTACAGCATATTATACTATATGAAAACACCACTAAGATTCAGCTCTAGCGCAATAGCCATCGAAAGTGCAATGAATAACTGTATTGGACCTGTTGAGACCACGTGACCATATGATAATAATCTGTAAATATTATGTGTTTACTAAGTAACACCTTTCGACATAACTGCGATGTTCCATCAGTTTCCGAAGTGAAGCCTTTCAGTGCGAACTAATCCAAGTAGTGTATAGTCTGTATTAAGTATAATCAACTTTTATACCATAATTAATTATCGGATTAGGGTATTGTACACAGTGTTATATTGGAAATAATACTATACGACCGTCAGTTGAATAGCGACAGTTACTTTCAAGGTCATTCTACTATAGCCTCTAATACACATTAAGTGATTTCCTCTGTATACATGCAAGTCAAAACAATTAATTAGGGGTCTTTTTGTGGGGAAGCTTTCTATTAAATTTCGGAATAGTTTGAGAATTCTGCAATCTAATTAAAATCAGCTCTTAAAATTTCGCACCTTAAATATTGTTGACATTATTTTGCTCAGCATTAGATCTAGCGTCAGTTTCGAATTTGATAATGAGGAATCTGGTGCCATTCTGATTCCAATTAACATATAGATCTTTATTATTAGTAACTTGGACATGGTTACTCTAAGATGTGTGTTGATGTTTACAAAGGTACAGAAAGTAGTAGTAGTAGTAGTAGTAGCAGTAATAATAACAACAATAACAATAAATAATAACAATAATGACAATAACAATAAATAATAATAATAACAATAGCAATAAATAATAATAATAATAACAATAACAATAAATAATAATAATAATAATAACAACAACAATAATACTAATATATACATAATAATAATAACAACAATAACAATAAATAATAATAACAATAATAGCAATAACAATAATAATAATATATACATAATAATAATAATAACAACAATAATAATACATAATAATAACAATAATAACAATAACAATAAATACCAATAAATAATAATAATAACAACAACAATAATAATAATATATAAATAATAATAATTATGATTATGATATATAATAACAATAATAACAATAATATATAAATAATAATAATAGTAATAATGATAATATAATTAGAATAATAATAATAATAAGAAGAAGTAATGTATATATCGCCTAGGATCTAGAATTAGCTACTCAATTACGCTGAACAAAATGTCCTGGAAGGTAATATCTACTTAGTGGAAGAGAATGCCTGGTTGCAGAGGAATGGGTATACGTGGTGGTGGTGGTGGGGTGTACTGCTTTGACAGTCGCCTTCCAGCTTAGCTGATTTCGGCAGACTGGTCCCTCCTTGGGACGCATGTGTCTCACAGCATGGAGCTGGAGAGCGTTGGGTATACGTATAGGTAGTCCATTTTTATAGCGTTGTATTCACGCACTAACAGCATGCTCAAAGCACTTGTGCATAGAAGTTATGCGTGCATTTGTGTGCGGTGTTCTTCATAACCTCTTTCTTATGTATGACTGATTTGTTTATTCCACTATCATTTGGGATATCTAGAATTCATAGAAATTGCATGTGGTATTATTTCAGCTGCTGGCAACGTATTTGACATTCTGTGGTATCGGAATACACAACGCTCAGATATTCGAAGCATACTCCAAGGAATATGATCGCAACAAGGTAACGTTAGACATTTCAATAATAAAGTATCCACTATCATATCGATTTCTCCAAGTAATATTCATGTACATTGATGTGAATATAAGCACAGCAAAAAAAAAGCTGTTAGGTGACAGGATCTTAGCAGGACACTTTCACCTCGGGTGTCCAGGTTTATTTTTGAGCATCTACGGTAGGTGGCATTGCTTGGACACCTAACAGGACATCTAGCTTGTTTTAGCTGTAAAACTATATAATTATTGTTTGAAATTGCTAAATTCGCAGGCCGGTGGTTTTATTTCTAAATAAAATCTCCATGGAGGGGACGGAAATATTTCGCCCACCGGTAGCACTGGCCTGGTGCTGGTTAAAACTCTGCCCTGGTTGTCAACGTTTTTAGCAGTGGCGGTGATATTCCTACTGGATGTAGAGTTGTGTTCGTTCTGTGGAACGGGAACCGGGTTATTGTAATGTTTAGAAGTAGTGGTGGTTATGCTCCTTTTGGACGTGTTGCAGGCTCTGCTGGAGGTGGTGCACGCCCTGTGTGAGGACCAGACGTCACTGGAGAACGTCATCCTGCGCATCATGCAAAGGGCGCAGACTCTCCTCAAGTGTGAGCGGTGTTCCGTGCTCCTCCGAGACGCAGCAACCGAGGTCCGTTCTTTCGAATGTTACTCGTGTACTGTTTCCAATTGTCCGTGTATTCTATAGATACACGACCGTGTTGCATAGAAGCAATGTGTAAGCAGGATACTGTGCAGTCTGATTTAGACTAATATTTAACCCTTTAAGGCCCGATGACTGATGGAGCAGTTGTAAATTTCACACCCCTTAACCCCCAGTGACTGATAGATTAGTTGAATGTTTCACCTCCATTATGGCCCAGTGACTGATAGATCAGTTCACCACACGTGTTTCAAATGCATGACCTTTAGTATTTGTATGATATAAATTTGCAGTAACTGCTACAGTGCTGTTATTTATTCCGTTATACGTGTGCAAGTGCTAAAATGGCGCAGCTACAGAAACACCGTAGGAGGTAAGCCCTGTGGCGTCGCCGTGCCTTACGTAGCCAGGGCACTCTAATAGGTCAACTAGAGACAGCTTCGATGTTGCGTGTACATCCACACCGGCATCATCGAAGCCCCGACCATAATGCCTACTTAACATTATCAAATGACGTACAAGTAGACATAATGGTTAGAGTTTCGAGGATTCCACAACGTCAACGGTAGCTATACGTACAACCACAACAGTGATGTAAAATAAGCCATGTTATTTTTCGGTAACTATATATAGTAACGTTCTATATTGCCCTTTCGATATCACTGTATGGTACCTATTGTCAAGCTATTAAGAACATTAATATTATCAACCATTCCGCTTCCATCGATTTGATATAATCAGCCTTCTAATCCTAATTTGGGAAAGTGTTGAAAGGGTTGTAAAGAAATGTTAGTAATATGTTTTATACCGTTGCGGCATTCGATATTTTAAGGTATGTCATGCATCCTGAAATAAATATGAATCGTTGAGGTAAATATTGAGGAACTATACGAATTCATTGTAAATAATTATTTGAGAGTCATAGTTTTCAATACGTAAATGTTGAAGCTAAACATTTCTATAACATGCTGTGGTTGGTACTGGCATCGTTATTGGCTATAGTAAGTACCCTATATAGCTTCTTCTTTTTTTGTCAATATAAAAATATTATATTTTGCATCCATTCATGTCATCCGACTAAACGGTCAGTGGTTCCAACTCAGTATTTAAATATAGTTTTCGTATTAGCGTTATAATTCTGACAGTTCTATCTGCACCACGATTGTGCATTCAGGCTATGTGGAGGACCGTTCTCATTGATGTAGTATCACAGTTTATCTATATGGGTTTATGTTCATAGACCTGAACACGTCCCTCTGGGATTGCATGCTTACTATGACTTTCAATCCTTTACTTATAGAGCCATTATTCCTAAAGCGTACGACATGTTACATTTTCTCTGTAAAACGGTAGATGTAGGCCAGCAAATAAGAAAAACTAATACGAAGCAATCTACTTCAAATCGCCGGCCTTATCTAAGAGTACATCTGGTTGTCTCCTGAGGCAAAAATACAACTATTTTGTCTGATTAACTTTCGGTTTCCATTTGTTAAAGTCAAAAGAAAAATTGGTAATGCCACTTTACGAATTTTGCCAATTTACGAACGTTGTCACGTGCTTTCCGAATTGAAATCTTGACAGGTAGACACGTTCGTTGTCGTTATTGAACTCCTGTCTGGTTCTCATTTCAGACATCTTTCAACAAAATCTTTGACTTGGCTTATCCATTCAGAAACGGACATTCAGCGATAAGGTAGGAAGGCGGATAATAATGAAGCGACCACGTCAAAGACTGTCTTGGGAAATTCAATTTATTGGCTATCCCGCCCCAAGGGCATATCATACACGCCCTGTCGCCCATCTACTTGTAAGCAGTCTCCTTATTAATGATCTCAATACAAGTTATTTTCTGAGTCATTTCATAATATATTAATATATACTTGGTATTTTGGATGTGTGAAATACTAATAATGGTAAATAATTATTTGAGAGTCATAGTTTTCAATGCTTAAATGTTGAAGCTAAACATTTCTAATTAAGAGAACGTACGGAGAGGAGTGATTGTTTACAGTACGAAAAGTTCGATGTTTCAATTATGTTTTTCATACGAGGAAATCTATAATCCTGAATTAATTAATAATGAATAGGCCTACCTGGGTTGAAAACTTAAGCAATAACTACCTCTGGCAACACAAAAGATATTATCGATTTGTAATTTTAATATACATAACCTAGAAGGTGAGTTCTGTAGAACATGACCGCGTGATAATAGAGGATAATACTTATTGTAATACGTAGGTAATCAAAGCTTGTTAACGATTGGTAACACATTTAATAGGCACTGAGTGATAAAGGATAATGAACGCGCTTGGTAATAAAGAATACTAAGTCTTGATAATATAACTGATATACACGTATTAATCCTGCTTATAACTATTGGTAATAAGGTATTTTCTTGATAATCTAGATGACTTATGGTAATACAGGAAATGAACTACTAATAGAGGATAGATAATTTACGCTTGATAATAAAAATGCTCCCTAACTGATTGTGATAGATTTGAAAATGGTATGGAAGAAGTAGATAGTTTATCATGGCTGCCATCGAACGGTGAAACACAGGATGTATGCAATACATATTACGACAAAGCTATTGGTAGCAACCTATTTGCTTCTATATTAATATATGTGACCATAAAGTAATGAACATAACCTTTATAGAAATGTTTGGACACAACGATCGTACTTAAATCGGAAAGACTAAAGGAAATTAACACCAATAGAGAAGATAATATATAATTGTCACGGGCAAAATGCCATGGAAACGACGTTTATTCTGATCATATATATCTCATTCCTCAATTACTGATATTAGGTCTTGGTTTACGTGCAAATATATGGATGGCAATGGGTTAGCTTGCCCAATTCTGTGATTATTGTATATCTGTGTGTTGACATTATCTTCTTCGGATGGCATTATATGTGCAACTTAAGGCTGTCATGTTAAACAACAGGTCGTCATGGATATGTTATGGTATTAATATCCGTATTAGGGTTGACATATGATGAAGTGTATTCATCCACTTAGTATGGCCTCTTCTGCATGGGACATTTTCTTATACTAGTGTGTGGGTATGATTGTTTCATGTTGTGCATATTAATTTTCACTTTGCTCGACGATCTGAATTTTTTCATCTTGAAAGTAAATTCAAACACTTCATGATGGCAAGTAACAACTGCAATTACGTTTTGCATGACAAATTAAGCAAGTCTACTCATACAAATATGTGGCTTATTTCTTCTCACATTCCTATATACTCTGTGGTCTCACTGCTAACTGTGTTCTACTGATTGTGTACGAGAAGTGTCTACATAGCTACATGTATGTGTCTTAAAGGCTGTTCTATCTGCACAACTTTCTGTCTTTGCACATTCAGGCGCAAGATGTACACAAAGACCAGCAATGTCGATTTCCAAGCCAACTCCTCTTCCAGGTAAACATAGCCTAGAATAGTTTATGCACGTGTGATATTCTACCAGAAAGGCATCATGTAACTTTCTATCATATTCTATTACTAGAAAGGCATGATGTAAATATTCAACGATAATGCTACATGAAAGCAACTTTCAGTTAAGGGAAGGGAAGAAAACGACGTTGACCTTCCAATGAAATGAGATATATTTGTGAAGTTAATGAATAATGGATATATTCTATAATAAGTTTGTTGGTTTGTTGAATTGGGGCTTTAGATACGCTTGAACCCTCTAGAGCCCCATGGTCACCGTGACCCCTTGTAATTTGAAGGTTACGTAATTAACAAGATTAAGAAAGAAAAATAACACTGATTAAGAAAAAAATTAAATGATATCACGAAAGCCCAGTGTTCCATCCATGACCCAAAATGATGCGTTCACCTATTAGCAGCTGCTGCGTCATATAGAAGCAGTTGTGAGTGTGTGTCTTTGAACCACTGGAAATTTACTTGGGCTCTAGAGGGTTAAAGAGTCTTTCACTCACGTATTCTATAACAGAATAAGGAACTGAAGTATGAAATCACCTATGTTATGCATGCAGCAATCACCGACTTATTGACTGGCTTTCAGATGTGTGTACTACTTATTTGAACTTTTTTTATAAAGAAAATACGACAATGCCATGCAGCCAATACAATTTGTTTCACGTATATACATCTAATTTTGATGTCGAGCACATTAAGCTTTGCTTCACTGAATCTGTAAACAGCTTTTATGGTAATTATGTGTTTTCTCAAATAAGAAAAAGACACTCATTGGCATGCAAATGTATTGTAATAGACGTGTTTTAAGTATTGTGAATATTTACAATAACAGTCATATTATACGTCTTGCTTTTATTATCGTGTGCATGTTATTGTAGATGGCACCGTTGCTTGGAACAGTTGTAGCTACAATTCACTGTATATAAAAATTTAAGGACCCGCTACAAATGTAAGTCTGGTTGCACGAATCACTTTTGTCGCTACAATGGTTTTAGCTAACCATATTCTCAATGCTTGTAACGATAAACGTGTTTTATGCAATAGCATTAGTGGGCCGCTAAAATCTGAATTACGTGTACAATCAATTGTAGCTGCAAATAAAATGTTCTGAACAACGAGGCCCGTGACTGATTCAATGATTGGGTCATAGATTTGATTAAACATTCCCATATTATTAATTGCAGCGCTGAAACATGTCCAGAACTCCAACTAGGAAACAAAATCGCTGAACTCGTCCTTATAACAGGGGATACGATCAACATAGCCGATGCATACCAAGACGTTCGCTTTGATCGTACGGTACGAGATCCTACTAATATAACAAGGCTTTTTAAATTGCATATTAAATTCAATATTTGCCCTGTAGCAGGAGGGAAAATAGTAAATGTCTAAATAGGAATTAAATATAAGCACTAAAGCTTCTTGGCGCGTTGGCAAGTTATTATCATAGTGTGGCTACAAATATGCTAATTTGCAGATTGAAGTAAATCGGATACTGTAATCAATGAATTGGTACTTTCATTCTTGCATGACAACTTGTAAGTATTTCTGTTTAACCAAATATTTTCATTCAAAATTTAACAATTAAAGTCTGAGATACGATTTCTATAACGTTAAAGTGCTCTACTACTACTCATACTATACATATACAAATAGTATTTTCTTAATATCATTTTCTTGTTTCTCGTGTCTTCGAATTATCATCAATTATTACGAGATACTCCTGTACATATGTACAGGACAAAGGGAATTATGTGTGTTTCAAAAATATGGTATTTTCGTTATCAGAGGGACCATTCATTTGTATACAAATTTATCTGATGCAAGATAACTCTTATAGTATATAATTATACTATAATCATATTAGTATATAATTATACTATAATTATATAATTATATAGTATATAACTATATAGTATATATAGTATATAATTCTTATAGTAATAAATGTTCAAGGGGTTAATTTACAACCATTCAATGAATTTAATTTTATGGACAGCAATGACTTCTCCATATTGGAGACACTGTGTCTTTATATCGCCCGTTAGAGAGTTGCTTTAAGACGTACCGTTTCAAATCTCCATGACAGTTTTGTAGACTAAACCCGGCCTCTGAATCCCACGACCATAAGTCTACTTAACATCCGTCCATGGCAGAGAACGGGTACCTCGAAAGATGACATGCCACGGGATTGCGAATGATAAGCTCCTAGCGCCTTGAAAGGCAGCTTGGGTTGTATATTCCCCCAGAGAGTTGAGGTGGAACATGAGAGCACACTGATCCATTGATCCACTTTGTGCTGACAAACAAATGTTGTCATCGCTCTACGGTAGAACATGGAATTTCACCACCTCCGCAATGTGAATTAAATTTTAAACGAAACTATATATATGACTTCATAATTACACTTTGTGGCTCCATTATTGACAACTCTGGTTACTCCCCTTTCGGCAATAATCCATACTTTTAAATGGAAGTAACTCTAGACTTTTACAAAGAAAAACAACTTACAGCCAAATTAGGTATCCTGTTCCAGGATCCTAACAGGAAACATTCACCTCGGGTGTCATGGTTTATTTTTTAGCATTCACGTTAGCTGTCCTGACCCGGACACCTACGAGAAGACCTAACCTTTTTTTGCTGTGACTGTAGAAGGTAATTGTCTTTCTTTTTTTTTTAAAACAAAGATCAACAATAATCAAAATTACAACATTTCTCAATACATTATCTTGCAGATAGACAAAGTGAGTGGATTTCATACAAGGAGCATATTATGTAAACCAATCAGAGACAAGAACTATGAAATCATCGGTAAGCATCAGTATCTCTTTTACAGAGCGAACATTGGCGCCCAACCAAATCCATCGGTATAACTCTTAACAGCCTATAACGGATCCTATACTATGAGAAGCTTGATTACTTTATCGACATCAAAGTGTCTAAGCCATTCATTAACCGCTCTGATGCCGGGTCTTCGTCTTCATCTCGACTAGGGAAGTCTAGGGAAGTCAATGCACACTTTCACTTTGTCTTTTTTCTAAACAGAAATTTACATTGCGTCGTTATTTATATAGTTTCCTCAGGTTATAGTTTAATATTAATAATCACGTTAACGTAATTTAACGTATATGAGTATAATATATAGAGATATATTTCAATTTCCATAATTACACTAATGGGTAAATGTAACCCGCTAGCGCATCAGCGGTCACTGGTGATCCAGAGTAATTTGAAGGTTACATAATTAACACTGATTAAGACAAAAATAAAATGATATCACGAAAGCCAAGTGTTCCATCCGTGACCCAAATTGATGTGTTCAGCTACTAGCATCTGTCGCGTCATATATAAGCAGTTGTCTGTGTGTCTTCGAACCACTGGACATTTACTTCCAGAGGGTTGAGTATATAATTATTCAGACAGATGTTTGAGTCTCATGGGTCGTCGGTCTAGATAGTAAGATTAAATCTTGGTTCGTTTCCGGTATATCTGCGGAAACGAAATAAGATCTACTTTATTATAAATAGATTGATGGACTGATGGAATTTATGCTTCTCCCAGGGGTGGCACAGTTGGTCAACAGGACAGACGGATGTCCATTTGATGAGCACGACGACCAGTTGTTCGAGGTGAATAACAGAACATTATTGTTATGTAGAAACTAATTCAGTTCATTTATAAAAGCTGTATTACTGTAAAAAAAAAATAACGTGGTAATAATTATTTCACAGTATTTTTACCGGGACCTTTTTAATACATGTATGTAGGTAGTTAATAGTGCATCCAAGCGATAGATTACCAATGGAAATCCAATTACCCAGTTTAATATTATTAGTTTATTATTATATTTAAATTGCTTCAGGCTTTCGCCATCTTCTGTGGTCTTGGGATTAACAACTCTCTGCTATACGAAGAAGTATCCCTCTCAGCAGCAAGGCAAGCCGTGGCTCTAGAGGTACCACAATGCGCGCGCATGAGGGTTACACCCATCCAGTCATCACATTTATAGCACTGATGCGCCATCATTAAGATATATTTCTGAACCACCATACAAAAAGTCATTGAAACAATAAGAGACAGAGCATTGGACCATCCTAAAAGGTCTTGGACATTATATACCAGGCCCCCGTTTCACAACGACATCCTAAATTTAGGAGCTCCTAACTTTATGACCCAGTTTATCACATCGTAAGTTAAATGTGAATTATGGAGGTATACGAACTTGTGACGTCGTCTTCAAACTCTTCTTACGAGGTGATAATGTTTAGGACTGGTTTAGGAGCTCCTAAATTGTTAGGAGGCCGTCGTGAACGGGGCCAGGGTGCTAGCGTACGCACGGACGTAACTCTAAGGTAGGCTTAACCCCTACACAATTGCTAACGTTGGAGTTGGGGTTACTTTAGAGTTACGACATTTCTTATAAGAGAGCCATGAACTACGTACATGCTATTAAATATTCAAACAATTATTATGCAACATAATGTACATATCAATGTTAATCTGTTACTAAATGGCTGTTCGGACTTAAATGTATCTGAAAATGAAACTAGTTTAGAGTTTACAGTTGTACATTAATCAAACACAATGATTTGCTTAAAATGCTTATGTAAATATATACGATTATAGACTATGTACATGTGTCTTTCATTCTTAATATTTCTTTCTTCTCTCCCCATCTTTTCTTTCCTTTCTTTTGGAGCGGTTTTCATTTAAGTTGTAATAACTTGTAACCAATCCATTTCGTCTTTAATAAAAAAAAGTATGTGTAAACTAACTACGTACGATACAAAAAGAAATACGACAAAACAGGGAGTGTCCGGAATAGAAATTGTTATTGTTAGTTGGTGTAATTGTTAGTTGGTGGTGAAGTATCTCAAGTATTCAAGACGATATATGATTCTTGACAGTGGCAGGCATTATCGCCGCTCTTTGTTATGGTAATACTTAGAAAGGTTTGTATTAATGACATTTTGACAGTATTACCCTGAGCGCTATTAACATGACACTGTAAATTTTTATTCCATTTGGATTCATTAAAGCATTATTTAAACGCTAATGGAGTAAAAGTTTTTAACGAAGACAATGAAATAAAACAAATGTAAAAAAAAATAAGTTTGACGAGGTGTCACGTATGACGGGATTAGTAAAGACATAATGCCATGATTTATGGGATGATAACACAGTGCGTGTAAGTAACTTGAAGAAGGGATCCTGTCACATTACTAGGGCAATCTCATACGTTTAAGACCAGTATACAAACGAATGGGAATTCTGGATTGCAAGCAGAGGAAAATTGAGTTTTGCTTTTATTTAATGTCACAGTGATGTGTTTGGTGTTTAATGGCTTTGAACATGCGAGTCGTGGTTTAATCAGAATATTTCAACCCATCGTGTGTAACAAATAGTATACGCTACAACGCTGCTATACCTATATAGTATAGTGGAGTATTCCATGTGTTGCACATCATTATTGTCTCAACCTAATATATGTCAAAACATTCTAGCTTGGAGTGTTTCCCTTTAACACAGACTGGTTCTATGTTCTATGTGCGCACCTATTATGCGTTAGACATGTCAAGTGACCAGTCTGAGCGTGACGTCACACGGCAAAACTCTACGTTGTTTCTGCATTGGTAATGAGCCATGAATCAAGATCAAAGTACAACTCGAATACATAACCAATCGAAATTGACCTTGACATTGAATAGATGTATATCCAGCCTCTTAGACATATAATTTTATATAATCATCCTTGGTCCGTCAGTGCCAGCCAATGCTCGAAGATTTACTGCAACATTCAGCACTACTGATGTTGGAGATTCCCTCTGCCATAAACTGACACGCAGTGATATATGTTAAAGAATCTCGAAAGCGGCTCTAAACCTTTCTTTTTTTTAAAGTAGTATGCCTGAATTGACGGGAGAAAAGTTTTCTAATAACTAAAGGTTCAGGGTTATGTTTTACATAGCTACATGTTCACTGTACGTGTTTGTGGATAACTCTGATCGATGTCTTGACATTCTCCAGACTCTGTCCTACCATGCTGGTGTATCTACGGACGAAGTCATGGAAACAAAGGTACAGTAATCGAATTCTAAATCCATGGAGTAATAACTGTATGTCGCCATTACAGAGAAGTAATCTATCTTTTGGAAACCTGAAATTGTAAGGTAGAACCATAATTACATAGATAGTCATTAACTTTCACTAGAACGATCTGGCCACGAGATTGCGAAACATGTTTAGCACTTGTTTACAGATCCCGATATCAAATTTGAGCTTGAGCATGAAATCGTACTCAAAGGTTTTCGTAATATCGAGGGCCAGGGCATTCTTTCATGACGTTGTCGTATTCACTACGAGACCATTACTCTCTCGTAAGTGCCAAATAAAGCGCTGTTTTCGTAGATACGTGAGCTTCATGAAAGGACGCCCTGGTATCTACACGACTCTCGTGAGTGGTGTATCAGTACATGGCTGTACTATGACGACACCTACTAGAAGGGCCATTGTGTCATAGTGGCTGCGATAGCATCGTAGAAGGGCGCCCTAACTCTCCCGTAAGTGGTATGGAAGGGTGCCCTCGGCGCTCTCCTGACAGACACTACATGATTTGCTGCTCAAGAAATAGGTCCGAATCAGGCTTGGAATGAGCCTTGGAAATAGGTCCGAAATAGCATTTGACAGAGGACTGAATCAGCCTGAAAGGTTTGAATCAGCTTTTTTGAGGTTCGAATGAGCTATGTCCGAATGAATCAAGGTCCGAATCAGCCGTGATGCAGTCCAAAGCTGCAATGCACGTACATACATCTATTTTCTCTTCTGCCTCCAATAATCTGGTTATATACGCAGGGTTTCCTCATCAAAATGATGACAATGTTTCAGGCTCAGAAGCTGCCCGACACTCACGAGTGGATGATGGATGGCTTGGCGTTTAACGACTTCTCCCTAAACAGAGATGAGATGGTGCTAGCAGCAGTTCGTATCTTCCACGACCTCGGACTCGTCAGGAAGTTCAGGATTGACTACGATGTAAGATTTTATTTTTCTTGTCGCTTCCTATATTAACAGCATATAATGATGTATAGCAGCATCGTTCACTGATCAATAATAATAATAATAATAACAATAATAATGATAATAATAATGTGCGAATATTGCGTCAAAGCCACGCTCGAAAGCAAAGCATGCTCATAGTGCTACATTATTACCCCGGTCAATGGATCCATGTGCTCTCATTTTCCTTCTCAACTCCATGGGGAGTATACATCCCAAGCAGCCTTGAAGGCGCTAGATAGTTATCACTCACATGCCCATACCCATAACTGGTAGGTTATGGGTGGAGATATGGAGGGTAAATTACAAACAAGACATAAAACAATTGGTGTTTTTGGTGATCTTAATTTATGTTAAATGTATATTTGTGTGATCATATTTTGCCACAATTGGTGTTTTTATATGAGAATAAAATTTAAGCTGAGTTGACTTGGGTAATCACATGTTCAAGCCCCGGGGTTACAAAATATTTTTGAGTACAACTTTTGGAGTACGAAATCGTACTAAAATAGAACTATTTTAATTGATCATGAAATCGTACTAAAAAACAGAACTATTTTAAATGAACATAAAATCGTACTCAAAAAGAATGTGTAACATTGGGCCAAGACACAAGTTGAAAAAGCAAAGCTGATTCGCGCGTTTAAGTCATATACCATGTGAAGCAGCGACTTGTCAGTAATTCTCAGACAGATAATCAATACAATCCAGTTACGTCATAGTCAATGAAAAGTAATTTTAGTTTCACTGTCTCCTGTCTGGGTCAAGTTCGACACTCGTGTAGCACTACAATAGTTGTAAATCCAATTGTAGAGTCTTCTACAATTGGAATTGGGTTGCACAAAGCTCTTGTAGGCTATCTGAATAATACAGCGCTACAACTATTGTAACGGGAGTTGTAAGTCCCTACAACTATTTTAGCCTAAAGGAGCGCCGTGCAACTGGACACTGGTCATTAACCTTTGAAGCAGAAAACAATGTTTACGATCTTTGTCGGATGAAGTTTGTAATAACGTTATTGGAGTAATATTAACCTGTGTCAAAACATTCTCGAGTGCTTTGTTGAAAGCCGATAGTACGTAACACATTTTCAGCGAATGTGTTGAATTCTATGACTCACTTTATAAATATCTAAACGAGTAGTGTAAAATTCTCGTTCTTGCTGTCAAGACTCTTCATGATCTAGTACCAGACTACTTATCTGAACTCGCACAGACCTATCAACCCTCCAGAAGTTTCAGGTCAAGCGATGCCCACATAACGATCTCTCACAAAACATTCAAGACAAAAGTAAAACTCGCTTCTTTAAGGAAGTCAATGGATGATCCTTGTTCATCCCATTTCCCCAAAACGCATTTACGCAGTTATTCTGGATATTTGCTCTATATAAATGTGTATATTATTATTATTTGTATTATTAGTAGTAGTAATAGTAATATTGTTCTTGTTGTTGTTAGTAGTAGTACTAGTAGTTTTATTTGTTTTTGTTTTTATTGGGGTTTAGAGCCGCTTTCAAGATTCAAGAAAACTTAAAATAATATACACAGATGAGACAATTCAACTTTACCTTGAACGCGATCGGCGACTGAACTTTCTTATGGTTGAAAAGTGGACAGGCGGAAGTCGCTCATGTCGAAATCTGCGCACGCATTCAGGTAGTTTCAGCAGCCCTACAAGATGGATGCTAATAGTGTTATTATGAGTGTTGTTATTATTATATTATTATTATTATTATTATTATTATGTCCCTCTACCTATTGACAGACTCTATACCGATGGTTACTGACGGTGAGGAAGAACTACCGAGCCGTGGCCTATCACAATTGGAGACATGCCTTCAACGTGTGTCAAGTCATGTTTGCAACGATGAAGGTAAAATACCGAAAATACCGTCTTACTTCTCAGTGGTAATTCACCTATCCATACCTTGCCGGAGTTGCACCTTCGAACAACAGTGTCTTGCATCCGGGTACACCTGGTCCTGGCAGTACTAAATATTTTGAGTGTGTGTGTGTGTGTGTGTGTGTGTGTGTGTGTGTGTGTGTGTGTGTGTGTGTGTGTGTGTGTGTGTGTGT
>JAUTBT010038636.1:0-17567 GCA_032361225.1 Lepetodrilus schrolli
TCTAATGTCAAGCTTAAATACTTCTCTATAAGAAGAAAACATCAACGTGTGAATCGACATTTTAAAGTTACGCGTAGAAATACATGCAGGTCAGTAATTTGTAAACCGCTTCACTCATTGTTAAATAAACCAAAGGAAAATAACAACTTTAAAAACAATTCTCATATTTATCAAAAACTGTGAATATATTAAATCTAGTCGATTAGCAGTCTCCGATAATAATTGTCATATTGTTTACTATTTCCATACAGTAGCATTTATAAATAGTAGTATGACGTCACATGAAATTAGCTTATGAAATTAGCTCCCTAATTTGCATAGTAATTAGTCAGGCAAAGTAGCATGATACGAAATGTCTGTATACTTCCTTGTTCTCATTAACTTACTTGAATTGCACTCTTATTACTGGTTATATCAAGGTATATTGGTAACATTTTAATAAATACTATATTACTTTATATGTATCCACATTATTTAGAAACAAATGGCAAAAACAGTGTAAATAATGTCCATATTCAACTTTCCATTAAATAATAAATAATAATACATGACTAAACTCAACCATTCTAAATAATATTCTGATAAATATTGGAATATAAGACAAGCTATCATCAATGCATAAACATAATTAAAATTGAAAGTGATATAACCATATTTAATCAGCTGTTAATATTTGTGTATGGTACAACAAAAGCCAGACAGTGTACATGCAAAGCTAGACAGCGTGTGTACCGACACCGTGTTTCTCGCCTTCACAGTCCGTGCACGGTTACTGTCTAAACCACAGACTAGCTAGCCCGAGCATAGCGTCTATGCTGGACATAGTGTAGTCCATGTTCATGCATACGGCCCCTGCTGTCTAGAATACATCAGCTGTCTTAACCCTTTAGAGCCCCAGCGGTCACCCCCCTTGTCCCCTTGTAATTTGAAGGTTCCGTAATTAACAAGATTAAGAAAAAGATGATTAACACTGATTAAGGAAAACATAAACTGATACCACGAAAGCCCAGTGTTCCAACAGTGACCTACTAGCAGATGTGGCGTCATATATAAGCAGTTGTGAGTGTGTATGTGTGTGTGTGTGTGTGTGTGTGGGGGGGTGGGTGCGTCTTCGAACCACTGGGCATTTACTTGGGCTCTAGAGGGTTAATGATCATGTTAACACTAAGCACCCAATACTTGTGTATACAAAAGTATCGCAGATGACAATAAATAACAATATGTAACCCTCAAAATGCGAACGCCGTCATGATTTGGGCCGAGGTATTCTCTATGACCCATTAGTAGCGGTTATACACATCAATGCATGTAGCTTCTAAATGTGTTGCATGAAGGTTTGCATGCTATCGCCAACGTTATCTAGTTTGTACAATCGCATGGGGAAACACACACATACATGCTCTCACACCCACACACATACACACACGCGCGCACGCACGCACGCACGCCCTTCTTTTCAGGGATATGAAGGAACTATTTTGCCTGTTCTTCTTCGAGTTATTTTGGCACTTGTAGATGTACAGACCAAACTCTTGATAACAGTTTGCAATTGAGTGAGGAGAATATTTCACCTGAAGATGTTGACGAATGTCAGAATGAATGATTGGAGTCGTTCTGAGATAACAATGAGTACGTCATCTGAAGGTCATCTGAAGGTCATTGTCAAAAATAGGAATTGAGGAACTCTTGCAGCCATGACAACTTCCAGAACATCAACAATGGCATTTTGTTATTATAGCTTTAAGTACATGAACAACGGTATCTTGAGTTTCTATCAATGGTGTTAGTTCTTTCTGGAGAGATGAGATGTTTTTCAGCATGCTTGCTGAATAGTCCACATACCTCAGCGTATGGGTGCTTGACGACACAAACCGGAAGTGCCATGGCTGCGTTTCAAGAATGGGTGGTACAGGTAGTCGTGGTCGAAATCGAGGTATACGTCATGTCCTGCTATAGTAAAAGCATGGTGTGGTGTACACCCTGATTTACGCCCGCCCTGGAGATTAGGAAATATTTTAATACGATTTTGTGATCAAAGATTTGTTAACAAATCCCCATATAAAAGTTGAGCTTGAACATGAAATCGTGTTCAAAGGTTTCGTAATCCTGGGTCAAAAATAAAATATTCGCAGAGGAAAATTCAAATGCATGATTGTTTAAATTGTTTTTATTTTCATTGCATGTGTCACTATCAGACAGAATTCCGAGGGTTGAAGCAGCGAAAAATCAATGCTACTCTAATGTTCCAATACACGTTTTTAGATGGCAATTTATTTTTTTACAATTTGAATTAAACTGAAACTGCTTAAAATGGAATTGATTCCTTTTCTTGAAATTGAATTGAGCATTCAATTCACCACAGAATTGACCTGTAATCGGTGAGACATTTATTGGAAACTAGATTGCAGTTTATCAGTAAATAGTATCGCTGTCCAGTGAGAATTTGTTTTTAGTATCAATGTATAATTGTTGGTAAATATTTTACAGTGTGTATGCGTGTACACAGACATAATATCGTAGCAGTAACTTCAACAAAAATCATACATAGTTTATAGCATACTGAGAGAGAGTATATGGTGGTATAATATAATAATATATATTAATAATCATGGCTAATTATAATGAACTAAACCGACCCCCTAAGGCATGCTCAAAGTGTACATTAGTATTCCCGGTCAATGTATCAGTGTGCACTCAATGTTCCTTCTCAACTGACTGGGGAGTATACAAAGTATACTATGTGTACTACTCTGTGTGTGTTTGGTGTGTGTGTGTGTGGTGGTGGTGTGTGTGGTGTGTGTGGTGTGTGTGTGTGGTGTGTGTGTGTGTGTGTGTGTGGTGTGGTGTGTGTGTGTCTGTGTGTGTGTGTGTGTGTGTGTGTGTGTGTGTGTGTGTGTGAAATAATTCGCCAAAACAACAGACATCCATGAATTTATAATTCACCACATATAGTTATACTATACTCATGATACCCATTACACGGCAAATCTAATTAATGATAAGTTGTGTTAACAAGGATCAATTCAATTGTACTATCATCCACACTGTATGTGACTAGCAGAATGAAACGTATACAACATAGATATGTGACAGTGTGTCCAATTATTCACAAAACTATATCGTATGTACGGATGGAAATGTAATTAGTAGTACTAGAATAGTATTTAGGAATGGACAAGATTTGGGCCTGTAGGTCAGGTCTATTTTAGAATTTCCATCAATTTCCGAGAATCTTCCAAGTTCCGGTGATAGCCAAACACGAGTTCTAGGCATTAAATTTCTGTTCGATTCAGAGATGAATAATGCTTTTCAGCATGGATACAACGTAAGGTACGTAAATAAAACAACAGCCAAGCACATGTCGCCGTGTAGGTTATCACCAGAATCTTTAAACCGGATACGTCTAAAAATAGAATTGGACCCACTTATCCGCGCTTTAGCCTACGGTCTGCTGGTGACGAGTTAATAAGCAGTCATTCCCCTTTGGTATATTACATTTGTCAAGGTCAGTAGAACATTCAGCGCTACGGATATTGCGGGTTTCCTCCAGCACTAAATTTGAAGTGCATTCTATTAATTATTTCCTAAATTATTGTCATTCAAGCATAGTTCATCTTTATTATAAAGCCAACTAAAACATGGCGTAGGTGCTTTAAATTAGTAGATGGAAACGTGTCGCAACTTTGGAAAATTTGAAAATTTGAAAAATACAATCATCATACATTACTAGAGCATTTCTATATATATAGAGAGAGAGTGACGCAATAGATGAATTTTGCAACTCTTTGAGTTTCACGCCGAACGTCGATCTTCAGGCGACTGTTCTTGTATGACGTCATTATATGAATCCGTTTTGGCACTGTCTATTTTAGGATAATCAGTTTGGGATAAATTTATTTGTCACCCAATACTGTCTTTTCGCAGTAGATATCGCTTTCAAATAACAGGCGATATCTACAACAGTAGATATCGTTTGATACAATTCTTGGTTTATTTGATTGTTTATTTGATTGTTCTACCATTGTGATGTCATGCTGTAGATATCGCTTGACCCAAGTATGTGATTGTTCAACCATTGTGATGTCATTGCTACAATTGTGATGTCGTAGCACTCAGAAGAATTCGCGGAGGGCCCATTTTACTCTCTTTAGTAAACAATGACATTTTATCAATTGAGAGTGATAAATTACAGTTAGGAATTAACTTTAAAACAATTATGTGTAATTAGAAACCATAATATGATTATGATTGTCTCAGTATATTATCAACCGACTACGGAAGTTCGAGTAATTTGTATTAATTATATTTCAACTACTTCCTCAGTGTTGAGCAACGGGGAAAACTGCAGATATATAGTTTTCTGAAATATATACTATTATCTAATCAAAACATGCAATAATCTAATCAGTTATTGGAAATATTGATAATAATCGATCTATGGTATCACGTGACTATCACGTGACAGATGTAGTTCTAATATGGCAGCGACCGTGAGATTGCAGAGAGTACTGTGAGCCGGTCCCGTAGGTTAGCCGAGTGGATAATCGCTTGACAACTGCAAATACACGGCGTGCTTGAAGATAATAAATAGATACTCCGATTGTTTGAAGTCAACACATTCGGCAAACATCGGAATGATGCTAACTCCGACAGTACATACGGACACGTTCGTTACTTCCCGGAAGCCTCGCATTCGAATTTAATGTAAATAATGTTAGACAACGGAAGTGCACTTGTTCCATTGTTTGTTTGTTGATGTTTGCTTTTGTCATATTCGTGGAACATTTCTAGTGTCAAGTGTCTAAATCAGGAAATAAAGTAATTGATTTGAACTCATGTTTGACATGTTAAAACTGCGTGTGTTCTGAGTTTATGTAAACTGCATAATAGTTCGATATAAAATACAATAAAATAAAACAAAATACATCAATTAAATCATGCAGCAATAATCATCCTCAGACATGTTTTTTTACTTTAATAACTTGACTAATAAAAATAAATAAAGTATTTAACATTTGAATTGTATTGAATAAAGTACATCGAATCTTTTAATAGAAACATATGTTTAGCCATTTTAAAAGTTCTAATAGTGCGTCTAATAATGTTTGGCTATCATCAGACAATTAGTTCTCGTTCTCGTTCTCCCTGCTGGAATAATCCTAATACCGGCATTAGTCTATGTTATTCACCCATATTCGCTGTTATATATATGAATATTGCATATTCTGAAAGAACAATCTTTCCCCGACAAGTGAGATTTTTTTCAGATTTTTTAGTCAGAGATCCCCCTCACAGAAACCAGGATATGCATGGTCTTGCATGATATTGTAGTATGATCTTGCCTCTTTAAGCAGAAACTTTTCAAACCACAGTATATGTCTATAAAATTAGCCAATATTTTGAGAAAAGAAATATCAGACCCAAAGGTTACGAAACGTCTTTATTACGAGTTCATGCTCCCCAAAGTGTTCTTTACAACTCTTTATACCAAACCTGAGTTTGAACATGAAATCGTGCTCAAAACATTTCACAATATATGAATGAATGAATAAATTAGTATTTTACGTCGTAGTGGGAATATTCCACACATACGCCACGATTCACAATATATACTATAGTTGTATTCATGTAAATAGAGCCCGTGTGGGGTTTTTTCACCCGAGTATTTCAGAGCCGAGTTTGCTTTATGTTTTCGTGAAAACGGACACAAGCCCCAGACGACTCTGGTTATGTATCACCCCCAGCATGTGCAATGGTGCTTAAACAGTGTGTTTAACATTAGCACTGTATAAATATTTCATTGTTGCTGTTTTCGTTTCTACGTCACGAAATAATTATTAACATATTACTCTGTGAACTTGGACGATTTCGACCGTGTAACTATACCCTGTATCCGAAATCCGTGTCGATCTAATTGAACATCTATATATTACATGCAGCTAGCACCTTTAAATATACAAAACAGGTATATAATTAATATTAGAACATAAAATAGTATATATTACGGAGAAGCAATCGATAGCTTACAAACAGGAAACATAGTTAATTGCACATAATTGATACAATGCCATAGTTTATATGTAAATTAACAAATGCTTATTATTACTACAGAAGCTTACCTAAAATGCTATCAAATGCAGAGTATACTGACCACATTAAAATATCCCAAGTTCACAGAGGCATGTTGGAAATATGTTAATGATTTCGTGACGTAGAAACCCAAACAGCAGCAATGAAATATATATATTGGAAATATTGAAAACACTGCTAAATCGTCAATGCACATATTGGTGATGGTACATAACGAGAATCTACTGGGGTTTTGGTCCGTGTTAACGAAAACATAAAGCAAACTTGGCTCTGACACCCTCGTAATTTATTAACTGAAAATGAACATTGGCTGTATTTAAATGAATAGGATTAAAACTCTGTTGACCAATTCCGACTTTCCTTTAGGTCCTTGGGTTGGCGTTATTCATATTGGGAAGCGTGTTGAGGTTCAAATCAGACCTCTTCACCACGTACCTGTCCGACCTCATGGCCAGCGTCTACCCCAACTCTGACCTCAGCCTTAGCGACTTTCTCTATGGATTATCCTTCACTCTTATCGTTCTCGGGCTCGTCATCTTCGTCATCGGTGCCGTCGGGTGCCTCGGAGCCTGCTGCAAACTCAGGTCCTGTCTGCTGATGGTAAGCCTGTTGTAATTTTTATTGTTGTTGTTTTATACATATCAAATATGTAGATATGAGCGTAATAATTATCGGTGAAATTCGTCTTGCATACAGTGGTGTCTTTGAAGATTGATATTACGTCATGTCATGCTGTGCCGTGTCGTCGTGTCGTGTCGTGTCGTGTCGTATCCACGTCTATCACATTATGGGGACCTGGCCCCGAAACTACCAAACGTTGTATGCACGATTTCATGATCAAGCTCAAACTTTGTATGGGGATTTGTGAACAAACTTTTTAGTTTAGCATGAAATCGTACACCCAACAACAAAAAAAGAAGTAGCGTAATCTCGGAGCCCGAACTCGGGTACTTTCACGAGTATGTTTAAGGAAGCACTGTGCCTATGTCTTAGAGGATTGTCCATAAATCTCGACGTCATGATCAACAAGTGTTACTGCACTTTTATTATAGTGGATAGTAACTTGTAGCATTATGGAGACGAAACTATTTTGTCGACTCATGCAGACCTATTTCGTTAAATCGAACAGCAGCTTGTGGCACAATGAGGACGAACATATTATCTGTATGTATTTATGGAATGAATGCGTTATTGCCTATCAAATTACAGATATATTTGTTGTAATTTAATATATTTTAATATTCCAATAATTTCATAATATAGTACGTAGCAACATAACTAGTATAGTTTGCCAAAGAAGCATGATTGTTTTTAAGAAAATGTCATAATTCTTCAAAAAGGAATATATTTTAATCCCCCCTCCCCCTCCCCCTCCCGCAAAAATAATAGTCCGCAAACGGATAGGAAGCTGCTGTCGTGGCAGAGTGCGCAGAAGGTTCCTCTCTACTCCGTGTGCGGGGGGCAGCATTACGTTTCATGTAATAAATGGTTGTCATCCGGTTTGCGGGCGCTTTCATTGCATGCCATTATATGTAATCACTTAGAACCCGGATGAGGAAGCCAATATAATATCTTCCTGATATCTATATCTTTCTGTTTATTTCAGTATACAATCATAGTCCTAATAGTTATGACCACGCAGCTTACTGGCGTCGTTCTCATACTTACCTTCAAGTCACAGGTATGGAAACACGATATATTTAAAGCAACTCTCTCACGGACGATGTTTTTTTTAAATATATTTTTTTTGATTCGGGTTTTAAGTCGCTTTCAAGATTCTTTCACTTATATCACGACTTGTCAGTTTAGGGCAGGAGGAAACCCGCAACATCCGTAGCGCTGAACGTTGCAGTAAACCTGCGAGCATCGGCTGGTACTGACAAGAGTTAACTATACGAGTTATGTTGCAGCAGTTGCATTTGTATGAAAATTAATGGTCCCTCTGCAAACGAAAATTACATAGTTTTGAAAAACAGAATTCCATTTGTCATGTGCATAGTAAGAACGTGAAATTTATAGCATTAATGTCAGATTCTAAATTAATAATATGTATGTACTACTTCAGAATGTATACAGGATTCGAAATCAAGACATTTTCCAAATTGATTACTACATTTGTTTTAAAGGTCACAAAATATAAATTTGTTTTTAAAATACATGTTTAAATAATTATCTCAGACCTGAAAATATATATCCTAGTTAGAAATTGGCGTGTATTGAAACGTTTTCAGATTGCTGTGAGTCTAAAATCCGCTCTCAAGGAGTCCCTCGTCTCCAGCTACGCAGGGGACACCGGAACTGACGTCATCACCAGAGGATGGAACTTTGCATTTATACAGGTAAATATGTATACAGGTAAATGTTTATTTTGAACAGTAATTTCCTTACAAATTGAGATACTAGTAATAGAATTTAAGTTGAAAAAATAAATTTGCTCGAATTTGAGAATATATATTTCATTTAAAAATGGACATGAATAGGAAACTGACATACAAATAGTGTGTTTGTGTTTGACTTCATATAAAGAAATCCATCATATTCCTTCACGACACATATGTTATTTTTACTAATGTCATCTCAATCATGAATGTAAGTTATAGTGAATTATGTACTTCTTTTCCTCACCCAAATCTTCTCTCTCTCTTCTCTCTCTCCCCCTCTCTCTTTCTCTCTCTCTCCCTCTCTCTCTCTCTCTCTCTCTCTCCACACTCATACCATCACATATGGGTGAAATATTCCCGCTGCGACGTAAAGCACTAATTAATTCATTCATTCCTCTATACAGTTGGACTGCTGTGGTGTGGACAATTACACGGACATCCAGTCTGCTGTTCATTGGAACCGGACAGTCTCCCAGGGAGGTCACGTGCTCTCCTTACAGGCACCCATCTCATGTTGCAAGCTGGATGGCTATCTACCGGACATTGTCTGGCCGGCTAATCCTGGATGCGCCCTCGAACCAAACTCAACGACGTCAAACTACAGAAACGTAAGACACTATATTGAAAGTTGGTAGTAACATTAGCAAGTGTACATGTCATCCTCGGAAGAAATACCTCTGCTATTACAACCGCGACGTCGTCACGTATGGGTGAAAGATTCCCGCTGTGACGTGGAACAATAATGTAATTATTCACTCACTAAGGCATTTTCTTGTGAGTTAGGGGTACTAGCAAGTGTCATCCTCGATAGAAAATACTCCTGCTTTTACAACAGCTACGTCCACGTGAGCAGTTGCGGAATTTAGAAATACCTTGACTTCAGATTAGATGATGCACATGGGTGTCTAATGTTAGGCCTACTTTGTAAATAGGATCGATTTTCAGCATTGATATTACACGTGGAATAACACAACATGACACGTATAACACTACGTGACACATACCGGTATAACACTACATGACATATACAACACTACATGACATGTATAACACTATATGACACATATGCAATGTAACTGACCAAATGATATTATACGCTAACATGATTCCACTGATTTCATTACGTAGGGTTGCTACGATGTCTTCGAGAACCTAATCAATGGATACAACACCACGTACATTGTCACCGGGATCATCTTATCCTTGGTAGAGGTGAGAATAACATTTGCATAGATACACCGATGCTATGATGTCCACAGACTTTCAATGATAGACAGAGCAGGATGTATATGTAGTACATACGTGTTTCAATGATAGACAGCGCAGGAGGTATATGTAGTACATACGTGTTTCAATGATAGACAGCGCAGGAGGTATATGTAGTACATACGGGTTTCAATGATAGACAGCGCAGGAGGTATATGTAGTACATACGGGTTTCAATGATAGACAGCCCCGGAGGTATATGTAGTACATACGGCTTTCAATGATAGACAGAGCCGGAGGTATATGTAGTACATACGGCTTTCAATGATAGACAGCGCAGGAGGTACATCTAGTACATACGGGTTTCAAGGCGGTGGTACATTGTATGGTCCCAGCACTTTCATGGATTGATGCCACTGCAAGAGATATCCGGATGATGCATTGGTTGAACTATAAACCGGAAGGTTCAAGTTCGACTCCGGTTTTCACTCATCTATTAATTATACACCTAATATAGATCGAGATAGATGTGTCTTTAAAGAACTGCAGATAACCGCTATTTAAAAACAAATGTTTAAATATGTTTTATTTATTATTATAATTAATAATACTCTATTTTTGTTTTCAGATATTAAGTGTTGTTGCTGCTGTGATTCTATTTCGAGATCTTGGCTACAAAGAAGTGGCACTGAAGGAATAGTTCTTAATTTTAGTCTTAGACAATTGCCAAGTTACGTATTTCTAAGATATCTGAATGCAAAATTATCAAAATTTAGACCTATTCAAACTTTGCAACTTAGCCAACTAGCATGTGTAGGGTAAGAAACTGAAACTAACTACATCACATTTTCATGTCAAACCTTGCATACCTATATATAGTTACATACAATGATTTAAGAACACACTTACTGTTATATATCAATACAATACATAACTGTCAAGGTACTGTCATGCTATTCACATTTGATGAACACGTGTATGTATCACGATGTTTGCTTTAAAATGGTTATTCATTTAGGTTATTGGAATATATATATATATATATATATATATATATATATATATATATATATATATATATATAAACAATTAGTGTTGTTTGTAATCCATAATCTATACACGTGTAAACATTACTACATACGTATCCACTTGACTGTTGGCCTGGTTTAGTCAAACAACCAACGTGATGAAAGGGAGGCAACCGTCTTTATGCATGACGGTTGAAGTTGTACATCCTGTTTTCTGCTACGTTTGTATATAAAAGTTCATAGTGTTTGTATATTAACGAGAACGTTGATAGTGTTTGTTTCATTTTATATTTCATACACTTTTGTTTATACATTTTGTTATTTGTATATACATGCGATGGACTTGAATAAAACGAATTCAAAATTACACGTGTATTTACGAGTTGAATGTGTATACTAGACTAAGTTACAAGTAACTTATGTATAACTTATATTCACACGAATAACTCGCACAGATGAACAAACACACGCGCATCGACACAGGTACTATCACAAGCACGCATAGGCATAGATACAATCGCATACGCTCTCACATACACGTACCTACACAAATACATCACGGGTCATCAATAGTATCTAGTATAATGACATGAACGTATTACTTATCAGTTCGTTCATTTCCAATTCGATTCGACTTTAATTTAATTAAGTTACCAACACATTCTGCTACATGATCCACAAAATATTATCTATGATAAAGTAAACTGATATATACAGATTTCATCAAGTCCAAATATACGAAATGATGAACAATAACACATGGGTCAAAGGTTAACAACTCTTCACCTTTCATTACAACGCAGTCGGATTATCAGAGAAGTCGCATAAACACGCATACTGATACTTGTGTTACAATAGTTTGCATGTACAAGGGACTAATAAACAATGCATGTAGATAAGTCAGTTGATAAGAGCTGGACTTCACGTTATGAATAACCCTGACGTTATGTAGACACGTACATACTAACAACGGCAGCGCTGTGATCACATCGCTTGAATCTCGCATCACCTTCCATGTACGTCTTCAACGCATTTGTGACTTTCGCCAATTTTGTGTCTCAAATATGGGCTTCCGGAGTACCGGAAGTGACCCCTGACACCAGGTGCTGCGGCCCTAACGCCTGGGAAGCCGTGAGAATGGAAACGTCAGGAATTGTTGACAAGACGTTAGAGCTGTTGACATTCGGTGAAGTACGCAGCGTCGTACACTATGACTACGTGAATGGGAAGATGGTGTTGGAACAAGTCATATTTAACATTACACGTAACGAAACTTACAAGCAAAACGTCCATTTTGACTACAATAAGGTATGTACACATTACCGATAATGTTTAGATTGTAACAGAGTAAAGTGTTTGCAGTATGGCGCATGCATTTTCCATTAGTCTATGAGAATTTGGAATCAATTACCCAGTAAATGCTGCATTAATAACACATAGAAAATTATTACGTTAAAGCTTTGCTTCAAATTACTAATAAGTAATGTAAATTATTTGCAGTATAATGCATGTATTTATTTACATTAGTCAATGAGAATTTGGAATCAATTACCTTAACATTTACACCGATATTTGGCCTTCTATACACTATAACTCCGTATTTGTTTCTTAAGGACTTTTAAGAGTTATGTTTTAATCATAAGTTCCATATGATCAATACATTTACAAAGAACAGTGTATAACGCATAACAGGTAATTTAATGATAGCGATATCATATTAAAACGATACAACGTATCCTGCTGTATGTTGGTATTACAGGTAAATTAATCTTGCGTATATTTCTGGCCATCAGAAGCTAAAATGGACATTGCGTGATGGGAAATGCCTACAGGAAACTATTCAAGAACCAATGCCAGCTCCATGCATTCGAGGTAAACTTTTAAAAAGTCGAATAACAATCAATAAATGTTTTATTTTTTCTATTTCGTTAACACAAATGCTGAAGGAGAATGTTACAACAAATTCTGAAGGAGAATGTTACAATTTTTTCGTTGACCTTTGACACTCCATTTATTAGGGGAAGCGAAATACCGCGAAAGCGTCATGATAAATGGGATAGAGGCAGACGTGTGGGCATGGAATGACACGCTAGGTGGCAGCACTTGGAGCGCAACGGTTACTAGCGCCACCTGTATTCAACTCCTGGTGTCTATGGTCAGTCACCAAACAAGTAAGCATCGTATGTAACACACAGGCTATTACTCCAACCTGCTACATTGTACCCGTGGGGATATTCGCTCTTACCGGTGGAAGGTGTGTTATCGGTCCCGTTGCCGATCTTGTGGTGAAAGGTGTTTTCCACCCAATGTGCGGTGCTACTATCGTATCGATGTCAGATACCGATGAACACGTCACACTAGACATGCCCCCCACGGCAATGACCGCGAGGTTCCCCACGTGTACTATCAGCGGAATAATAACGCGTGCGCTGCACAGGATGACGAGCAATGTTTATTCATGTTTCTCCAAGTATTTGTCGATAGTAGTTTCTAGATTACGTGCAGATAAGAAAATAATGTTTGTTTACAACTCATATATAGTGTAATGAACCAATTTGTAATTTGTAATGTTTTAACTCATTTAATATACGATGATTTCTTGGGAAAGTAAACTGAACAAAATAAATAAAGTACCAGCAAATATGCATTGTATTCAAATGTGTCTACAAGTTCTTGAAGAGTGACAAGACAATTTTGACGTTTGGAAACACTTCGTTGTTAAACACATATACAGCTATATGTTCAAAAAGGCTACAGGATCTTAATTAATTTTATTGAGTATATTTTACCGTGACCTCGTCTGTGCTTTTTTTTTCCAGTTCCTTCGTTCACTTTGACAGTATACGACAACATTACAACCAGGATAAAAGATTATAGCGTATTCTGGCTGCCTTCTAATTGTCTTCTTAGTCTCGATTTGAAGTGGTTGTAGATCAATAAATCAATAATAAATATAGTTGTGTTTTCGATCATATGTTTGATATCAAAAGATAAACAGACATAGTTGAAAGAATAACAATTAATACAAAGGTATACTTTTATTAATGAAAGTATATGAATGATGTCATTCAATGAAGCGTGTGTAAAATTAACATAGCGTTCTCCGGCATACTGCCTCAAATTGAATTCAATACATATTCGCAGAATATATTCATGCATGAACCATAACAATATGATTAATCAACATGATACATCTTATAGTGTAAATGATAAAGCTTTTTTTCCATATGGATTTTATGAGCACAACGATTCACTTGGATAGTCGTAAATTATCTTCTTTTTATAAAAAATAAAATAAAATAAATTGTTTTTAATAATGCTATGTATATACTGTGTATTAAACATATGCTATGTATTAAACGTATAATAGATGGTATGCTATGGGGTGCAACAATACACGATAGCATAGACAAAACAGTATTACAATATACGTGATTTCATATTAGATGACGAATATTTAATTATACTATTAATGATTTACAATGAAGAGCAGCATGAAGAACATGCAAAAGAAGTTTGATTAAAATATAAGTAGATGCTATTATACAGAGAATGGTTTAATAACTATTGGTTAGTCCAAAGAAAGTCCAATGCGGCATTGTCGCAAAACGGTTTCGTCTTGACAACAGTATACCCCTAACAGTGGTGTAAAACCGATGATGGGCTGAAAATGATGCACTTTATGATGAATGTATTTATGGAACATCCTCGAAACACTGAGCATTTTACCGATGTCATAAGTAGGCATTATGCTGTGTTTGGAGGATGTTTATGGACATCCCATTTAGTATCGAAACCCGAAGTATTGCGTAGAAAATAATATAATACAAACAACAGGGGGGAAAACACACGGTACGCATTGTATCTCTACACGAACTATACGTAGTGCTATTGATTTAAATTATATAAAGCAATAGAGAAGCCGAGGTGAGATGTATACAGAAAACAAATAGCTCTCACAAAGCTGTTGACTGGGCCATGTCCTCACTCTGAGCATGCGCAACAGAATGTTTCGTGTGTCCGTTCTGAACGTGTTTTCGGCCAATTCCGGTTGCCATGGTTTGTACCTCGGGACTGTCGTAGCCTGACGTGTATGCATGTTTCTCGCCTCCTATGAAACCGCCATTGGTCAACTCTGAATATAAATGGAACATTGCACTAAGTTTGTACACTCCCCATGAAGTTGAGAGGTAAAGTAATTGCATACTGATCCACTGATAATGGTATTATGTATATCGGATTGAGTATACTTTTGAGTGTGGAATTGACGAATAATAAATACACAGTTATTATTACTATTGTTATTAAAATTAATATTATTGGTATTATTATTACATATTAAAATTCTATCATCAACAACAGGAAAGTTTTCACACGACATTTAATAGTAGTATATCAACGCTAAATATTAATAAGATTTCTTATAATACTTACAGATTAATAGGCGGTTAATTTCTTTCAGACCAATACAGATCGTCCTACGATTGTGATTTAGCCAAACTTGAAAGATGTATCGCGTTATATAACCCAGTTAACTTTTCATATTTAATAGATTAAATGGTCCAGCTTACCTGTACCAGACGTGACAATTTCTGAAGAGAGAAAGAAAGTGAATCATTACTGACATTACGTCACATCACAGCGGGAATCTTTCACCAATGGAAAGCAAGAGTAAGAGGGATGTTTATCATATTATAGCTGTTTCATCACGTGCATTCCAATGACTGACTGTAAATAGTTCATACCAAATTTAAAGGTAAATAGTGTCCTAAAAATTAGTTAATTCTATTCCAGTAAAAAGTGTACCTTGTTGGATTTCAGAGAGCCTTCCGTCTTCCAGGACCCTCAGTATCCGCTCCACCCATCCGTGACCGTACGATTCCATCGGGTAGGCGGGCTCTCCGTGTTTCGGGATATCAAGACCTGAAGTATTATTAAAATATTTATTAGTTATGATCGAAAATACATATGTGTATAGCTACATTGTATATGTCGACGGACAGTAAGTAATATACCAAGTTTTAACGTGATGAAAATAAAGTAATTTTAATGAATGAACATGCAAAATGAATGAAAATGAAAAAAATGAATGAAAATGAAAAAAATGAATGAAAATGAATCCAAAAGACCGAAATTTGGATGAAATATATCCGAGTAGGAAGTTAATTTAAATATACTGGTTTATAAAGTTTAATTTATTTGGAAGACGTATTTTAATTGGTCCATGTAAATTTGCAGTTTAATAACGATGTACTAATTATACAAGCAGTTGTGGATTTAATGAGTGAGTGAATTATTGTTTTAAGCTACAGCGGGAATTGTTCACCCATACATGATGAGCGGATTCAATGAGGGCAGAAAAACATGTGTGGGTATATCCAAGATCGCATAGCTTCTTAAAATTCCGCGCGTGGCAGAGTGCACAGAACTAGATAATTGCCACACGAGTGGCCGAATTCTCGCAAATAGTCGTCCGCAAACGGAGGTGATTGTGTTGCGCACTCTGCCATGCGACTGCACAGGACAATTCCCTCCGTGTGCGGTGGGCTTAATGTATGCACCTTTTCGCTCGAGGTCTTCTTTAACTCTTAGGACTCCAAATAGACGTAGAGATCCGAACATCATCAGACTCAGCACGGCAGTCCACAACGTAATGGAGGCGACTCCAACCAGCTGCCAGGCTAAACTCTGCGCAGATAATGACACGTCAATGTTTATTTTAGGAGGAAAACCTACAGCAACTATTAGCTGTTACAGAAGTAGTTTTATAAATGTATTTTAGTGTAAAAATTTTAATTGTTCATGTAAATTAAATAAATAAATAGTTTTAGAAAATACGTACCATAGCTGACTTTTGATCCCAGGCGAATAAGATGCCCTCATCCTTCTTCAAAAACGCAACAGCTATAACTCCCCACACACCACCTCCAAAGTGCACTGAAAGCAAATTTGAAGAAAAATGTTTCTTGGGATTATTGTCATGATTGGGATGATATACTGATTGGGATGAGATACTGATTGGGACGAGATACTGACTGGGATGAGTGAGATACTGATTGGGATGAGACTGACTGGGATGAGTGAGATACTAATTGGGATGAGATACTGACTGGGATGAGTGATACTGACTGGGATGAGTGAGATACTAATTGGGATGAGATACTGATTGGGATGAGATACTGATTGGGATGAGATACTGATTGGGATTAGATACTGATTGGGATGAGATACTAACTGGGATGAGTGAGATACTGATTGGGATGAGATACTGATTGGGACTAGATACTGACTGGGATGAGTGAGATACTAATTGGGATGAGATACTGATTGGGATGAGATACTGATTGGGACGAGATACTGACTGGGATGAGTGAGATACTAATTAGGATAAGATACTGACTGGGATGAGTGAGATACTAATTGGGATGAGATACTAATTGGGATGAGATACTGATTGGGATAAGATACTGATTGGGATGAGATACTGATTCAAGGAAACCACAATGTAAAAGTAACTTTACCATTATATGAGAATTGCACGATTTCTAAAGTTTCTATCTGTCACATCCCCCACGTCTCCAACAGCTGGTGGAGACATTATACATACAACCACTTTCAAGACCACCAGTATTTTAATAATTCAACTAATTCGTTATTGTGTCAACACGTACTTGAAACTCCGAGCTGGCATATAGACATGCTGTGAAATGATGGCGAGTACTGACCTAGCTGTAGCGCATAATGTTGCAGTAGACCCACGATCACATGAGAACGCTTATTGCCCTGATTGGTTGGTTGATTTTGGGTTTAAAGCCACTTTCAAGATTTGTTCACTCACATCATGGCTTGCATGCATATGTAC